>SJYC01031459.1:0-30930 GCA_006408675.1 Madoqua kirkii | reverse complement strand
GGGGGGGGGACAAGGTCTCAAATCATGATACTCATGGAAAGTCTTAGCCCAAGAAAACGTTAATGGTCTGCTTATAAATCTTCCAAAATGAGAATTTCTAATAGAAATACTGACAGGCCTTTAATTATGGCAGCACCATGGGGCTTTGTATAAGAAAGCCCACATATTTTCAGTTTAGGTGGTTATTTATAGGATGCCTTGCAAAGGATTTTATTTACAAGGGCCTGCCTGAATCAATGAAGTAAAGTTTTACACAGGAAAGGAAGTGCAAAGGACACTGTTTGAAAAAGCAGGGATTTACCTCCTGGGGTTCAGGAGGCCCAGGGACCAGGGGCTTCAGGCAGTGAGTGATGATTTGACTCCTCCAGTTTGTATAAAAGGTTGAAGTTCAGTCTGGCGCAGTGCAGCATTCCACAAGACCTGCTGCCTCTTTGAGCAGGCGATTAATTCATGATCGATAGACCATATGATTAGGCACTAATAGCTGATAGGAGGAGAGAATAAACAACCATAAATTTGCTTTGTACCGAGTAATCCAAGTGTAAGCAGGGTCATTTAATGGCCACATTGGGTCATGTTACCTAAGGGGCCATATGAAATAAAAATGGAAGAAGATCCTTACACTTTTTAAAGATCTTCTATTGTTATCTCAGGGGACTGACCAGGGTGGGGGCTCTGAGCAACACCTTATCAGTTTTGTACTCCTGGTGACAGATGCGAAGGTTTCCATGTGCTGAGCGTGAAGGGCTGATTACAGAAAGAATAATGGAAAAGTCCCACTGTTGGAATAACTCCTCTCTAGACCATCGTCAACCATCCCCGGTATATCATGAGTGGCCCTGGGTGGTCTGTCTCGTAACTCCGTGAAACAGCAGAATCCGAGCAGAGAGAACAAACGAAAGAAAAGCAACTTCAGGATCCAGAGCTGCCCGTCTGCGACTCTCAGTCAAGACACTCGCTGGACTGTTTAATGTCGCCTTTGCATGCAGATCACTGCCCTGAGTTCCAGGGTTGTTTCTCAGCGTGTCATGAACTTCCAGTATTGGGAATGGTTACAAGGCATAAAAGCAGGGATCCACAAGGTCGTAAATCTCATTCTTTCTTTTCCCCCTTTCCCTGGCTTCTTCCCTTTCTAAGACACTGGCCTCCTCCATCAGCCCCGTGAAAGAAAGAAATTAATCACCCTGAGTCGAAAATGAGAACCCGAATCTTCACTATGCCCTGGAAGGTTTTTCCTTGTCTGTGCCAAAATTCACGAAACTTTGCAAAATGTCAATTCCCTCCTACGTAAGTCCTTCTCTCTACCCTACCCTGAGCCCTGGGAAGCAAAAAGCCCCGAAGTTCTTACTTATCAATGACCAGGCAGAAGGAAGGAAGACACTTTGTTAGCCTAAAAGGAACATGCCAGAGAAAGTAATTGTTGGACAAAAAAGAACATCAACTGGTTTTGCACTGCTTCTCAGTCCCACACAAACTACACAAATCTTTTCTTTGAAAACTATCTGGGAAACAAACCCCTCCAATCACCCTCTCCACTTGTGAATTGTTCCTCCTAGCCCCCATTCTTTTCAACTCCTCCTCCCGGGACCTACTAATATGGCCTTTGTTAATTTCCAAGCCTTTAGGGAACAACTGTTCACAACCCTTCCTTCCAGTCTAATTGTTCAATACCGCTGATAGCTCTTGAGCCCACAGAAGAGTATTCGATCGGCTCTTCGAGAAGAAAGCAGGCGCTTCAGACACCCTGGGGTTTGTTGGGGGAACTGCTGTTGTTGTTGTTCCTAGGAAGCTGGGAAATTCATGCCCCATTCAAAGACAAGCATTATCAATACCCTGAAGAAGTCCCGTGGCATAAGCAGTGGCTATAGCCTAACCAGATGAGAATTTTTAAAATTTATGTTGAAGATCCCTTCTTGGCTTTAGGTTTATTCAAAGTGTTTCCACTCACAGAATTTCTCAGCTGGAAGACTTTGGGGCCAGATACTCTGGATCATAGAAGGATTCCTCAAAATGTTAGAATCACAAAGGACACTCCAACATCCAGCCATTTCTCTGCTGACACTTTTTGGAACAAGAACACCAGCCCAGCTGGGGCCAGCCATGCCAACTCCTGGTCAGGAAGAAGCACCTGCCTGGAAAGGAGACACACAAGAAGGCAGGGATAATCGTCTGCTCGGCTGTCAGGGAGGAGATGAAGGGTACAGCATGAGAGGGATCCCGCAGAGGGCACGGAGCTGAGCCCCAGGGAGCACAGGTCAGGGCTCGTGCCCTGACGCCCCCAGTCCCCTCACATCCATATTTTTCAAGTTCTTCCTTAGCAATTAGTACCAATGTTTAGCCATCTCTGAAACACCCAGCATATAGGAAGACACTGTCAGTTCCCTTCTTAAACCAACCTGAATTCTCCTCGGAGGAAAAAAAAAGAAAATCTCCATCACACACACACAGAGAATACGTGTGTGTGTGTGTGTGTGTGTGTGTGTGTGTGTGTGACGCTCATTCATGTCCAACTCTTTGTGACTCCATGGACAGTCTCCTCTGTCCATGGGATTCTCCAGGCAAGAATAATGGAGTGGGGTGCCATTTCCTCCTCCAGGGGAATCTTCCTGACCCAGGGATTGAATTCACATCTCTTACGTCTCCTGCATCGGCAGGTGGATTCTTTACTACTGGGCCATCTGGGAAGCCCTAATCTTGTCACCACTGAAACTCTGGAGGGCCTGTAGCCAACCTGGTTTATAGCAGTAACAGTAGTCTTAATATCTACTATTTACTGAAAAATCAAACACAGTCTGGGACACTTACAAAATCATTTCTACTTGTCAAACAGTCCTGTAGAGTTAATATGGTTCCCCACCTAGACTTTATAAAACAGAAAAAACAGAGATGAAGAAACTCAGAGAGGTTAAACAACTTGCCGAAAGTCACACAGCCTGTCAGCAGCAGACCCAAGATTTGAATCACATCTATTTGTCACGAAAGCTGATTAGTTTCCCAGGAGATTATGCTGTTTTCCACACTGGCTTAAGAATATAAGAATGAGATTGCCCTATAGCTCTCAGGAATTAGCTGGTACCAGTACCAACAGCTGGCCCTTCTAGTTTACATTTTCCTAAGCATGAAAGCAATACAGCCTTAACACCATTCCCATGGATACCAGACTCTCATATCCCTAAGGCAATCAGAAACAAGATGAGTCAAGCTTAGCAAAAACATTAAGTATAGGCTGAGTTAGGCCTATGTGCACAAAAAGCAGCAGAATGGAGACTCTCTAAAGATTTTTTTTTAATCTTAACATAAAACCCAAAGAGAGAAAAAAGTAACTTAATTTATTTATCCTTCCACCCTCAGCTAATGTTGGCTGAGCATCTACTATGCACTGAACATTCCTAGATTTCATTAGAAAGGGAATGCTTCAGTTTCTCAACTTCTTTTTGCCGACTGAGACCCTTCAGTACAGGTAATTCATCGACCATTCTCCTTCACCGTCCATTCTATCCTGATGCTCTGCAGACACAATAGAGCCGGCTGCTAACTTGACGACGTCTGTTCTGGTACCCTAGTCACGTTTTAGCCATTCTGAAATGGAAAGCACCAATAAAGTAGAGTTTGGGAGATATAATCCAAATGATTCCAGCCCCTGCCAATGCTCCACACTCTCCTGAAAAGAAGGCCCAGACACAGATCTCAACAGTTCCACTAGTCAGCAGCTTCCTGTTGGTATCCAAAGGTTCACAGAGGTGTGAAAAATGAAGCAGGACTTCTTCACTCAGATACCAGCAGGGACGCCTCCTAAGTCTTCTAGAAGGCGCTAAATCATAAAGCTTCAGCAGGAATTCGACAGACTAAGGGAATAGGGAGGGTGTAGTCAGAGGCAGAGGGAATGAATGGTACAGAGCCCCCAAGTCAAGAAAGAATGTGAGCTATTTAGCAAGCTACAAATAGTGTACTACGGTCAGAAGGCGGGAGGGGTAAGAGGGCTAGAGGTAAGCAGAGGCCAGTATTTCTAAGGCGCCTTGCCTCGGTGACCACTGCTTCATGCTCCTATTCATGTCACAGATGCTACTGAGTGGCTACTATGTGGCAGGCATGGTGCTAGAGCCTGGAGATGCCGAGGTGGGTTAGCGAAGCTTCAGGATGCCCGTCACCACCGCTCAAGAATGACTGCACCTGATGCAGCAGGCTAATGTTACCGTGTGATGGAAACTGGAAACACAAGAACACACCCCTAGCTCTTCCTAATCCACCTACTAAATTAAACCATCCACACCTGCAGGGGAAGGACTCCTTTGCACTGCTTTACAATAAACATTAGCCAAGCCCCCTAGCATAAAGCTGGACTTTTGCCCACTCATCAACATTAATTGCAGCATATATAGATCCAACCCTGTGTTCTCCCATTTCTCCAATTTCAGCCCTCACACCAAGGTACATTCTTAATTCAGCTGAAATTTCAGGGCACACACTTCAGTGCAGCTGGGACCATAAAAATTCACATGGTATCATTAAGCACCACTAGGTGGAAAAAAAAATGAAAATTACATGCTTTCCAGAAAGCCCAAGGTCCACTTACAAAGAAAAAAATAATCAGCCTGGATACTATAAAAGAAGGCAAAATGATTTTCCAACCACAACCATATAGGACTCAAAGATTTTTCTACACAGAAAGATACTCCTTTTAAAAACTGACATAAAATATCTCTGTCACCAGAAATCTGACTCCATGAAGCTAATCCTAAAAGTGACCAGGCCACAGTTCTTTGGTGACTGAGACTAACTTTAGAACTTTAAGACTCACTTAGTCTTTCACCATTATTTATATCATTATTTCCAAATATTCAGAATCTACCTTGTTTCTGGATATTTGGAAATATGGATTTAAGGATTCCCAGGTAGTGCCAGTGGTAAAGAATTCGCCTGCCAATGCAGGAGACACAAGAGATGTCGGTTCAATCCCTGGGTTGGGAAGATGCCTTGGAGGAGGAAATGGCAACAACCTACTCCAGTATTCTTGCCTAGAAAATGTCACGGTCAGAAGAGCCAGGCAGGCTACAGTCCATGAAGTTGAAAAGAGTCGGACACAACTGAGCGACTGGGCGAGCACGTGCATGGTGACACAGGGTCACATTCATCTGCAAAGAAGCACCCCCGAGGTTCATGAACTCAACACTCAGGAGTCCTAATGATGTGACACACAACTGAGACATGCCACAGACGTCAGTCCATCCAGAGCCCAGGCTGGCCACACTCTATCTTCCAAGTTGTAGTGAAGAGCTTGTTAAATGGAATTAAGTAACACATACTGAAAACAGTTTTTTCTAATGTTTGAGAGTGGAGCACCTCCAATCATTTTTTAAAGAGATACTTTTAACAAACGAATATTGTGTCCAGCACACACAATACCTTCCTGTAAAGAGCACACCATTTAGGGGAAGGAGAGAGGATGGGGGGCAGTGGGCTGCAGGTAAACCCACACAGTTACAACAGGAAGATGTGGTCCCGCAGTCATTTACACACTGGGTGTCAGGGAATCACAAATATTTGAAGAGCATCAGATAAGCCCAGGAAGGTTTCCTGGGGGAGGGGCTTTTGAGTTGAGTCTTAAGGAGGTTTTCAGGTAGTAAAACAAGTATAATCCACCCTGCCAGGTTAGCAACATTTTAGAGTATGCTCTGTTGGATTGGGTTTCATAGAACCGAAGAGTCAACTCAACAAAACTGACTTATTTGCCAATGAACCCAGGGACTCTGGACTCCCTGATAGGGTGTGGATGGCTGGATGACCGCCCCCCCACCAATCTGCACATTTAAACGGCTACATTCTAATTCCAGATCCTGTGACTGTGGCAAAGTTGATCCAGTTTAGGATTCGGAAGTAGAGAGGTTATCCTGCATCATCCAGGAAGGCCCCATGATGTAATCACAAGGTTCCTTACAGGAGAGAGGCAGGACGACAAAGACCTGGGAGAAAGAGGAAGAAACTGGAGTGATGCAGAAATGAGCCAAAGATACCAAACCAGCCTCTAGAAGCTGGAAGAGGCAAGGAAGGGTCTCCCCTGGAACCTCCTGGAAGGACCAGCCCTGTTGACACCAGACTGGTTTTTAGAATTCCCAGCTCCAAGATTGTAAGAACATAAATCTGTGCTGTTTTAAACCATTAGGTTGTGATCATTTGTGACAGCAGGAATAGCAAACAAGCACGGGGGGCTTGCAGTAACAGGAAGAAGAGAGGAACTCAATCAGCACTGACTTTACACCACAAATCCAAGTACCCTGATGGGCGAGAGGAACAATGACAGTAACCGTAACGCCGCACACAAAACAGGAGCAGAACACTTGTAAGTGGCTCAACTTGCTGACATAACTCAAAGTGAGCCGTCATCAAATATCCAGGGAATTCATATCTAAGTGCCCCTGCCGGGGCCAGCCCAACCCAAGGCTCAGACTCTGCACAAAACTCACTGCTCCAGAGGCACCTACCCACGGTCCCTTATGTGAAAAAGTAACTGGAGGGCAGGGATTTCGTTCTGTTTCTTCACCACTCTATCCCCAGCACTAGAACAATGCCTGGCACATAGTAGGTGTTCAGTAACATTTAGTGAACTAATGAAAGCCAGGAGATAAAAGATAATCCATTTGTGAATAACAAGCAAGTCTCTGGTGGATAATGTTTCTACTGCAAGGTTATCTGATTGGCCAGACTCTGCAGATTTTGAGAAAACATCCTCCTAATTTCACTTCTGGTTTTAGCCATATAGTGTAACATGTAATAAAAAGGGCAAAACAAAAATTCAGAAAGTCAGTGAAACCAGGTTATGTGGCAATGCGTTAGCTCCGTGTTCCTACCATGCTTGAGGGAAGCATTAATTTCCTTGAGGGTTTTTCTCCTTGGCTTAGTGCTGAAATGGCACAAAACAGGCAGAGGTTTGATTCTCTTAGATTTACTATTAATGCCATCAGCATTTCAAGAATAAAATATCTACAAGCAGAAATGGCAGACCCTTAATTAAATGAACTTTTATAGCCAAGTGAAATATCTCAAAGTTAAGGGCCGGAGGAGCAGGCAACGTGACACAGACCAAAGAGGATTAAGTAACAGCAGCAGCAAAACAGGGGCTTCCCTGGTAGCTCAGCTGGTAAAGAACCAGCCTGCAGTTCAGGAGAGCCCGGTTTGATTCCTGGGTTGGGAAGGTCCACTGGAGAAGAGATAGGCTACCTGTTTTGCTCTTGGGCTTCCCTGGTGACTCAGACAGTAAAGAATCCGCCTGCAATGCAGGAGACCTGGGTTCAATCCCTAGGTTGGGAAGATCCCCTGGAGGAGGGTATAGCAGCCCATTCCAGTATTCTTGCCTGGCGAATCCCTCTGGACAGAGGAGCCTGGCAGGCTGCAATCCATGGGGTAGCAAAGAGCTGGACATGACTGAGCAACTAAGCAGAGTAGCTAAACAGAGGAAAGCAACACACATTTCCAAAAGAACCTTGTATGGCAGGTATGCTCTGATGCCGGTTCTTATGATTCTGGTTTCTTCCACTAAAGACGGACAAAGGGTAGGAATTAAACAGCTGCAGGCCTTGGGCTAGTGGCTAACACAAAGGGAAAAATAAACATCCATCTATTTTCTCAAAGAACATTTCCTGAGCACCTATCCTGTGCCAAGCCGAGTGCTAGATCCTAGAGACAGAAAAACATTCTGATTAGTTCTCAGGCATGTTCTCTGTTATCGAGCAGCTGTGCCAAGGGCAGTTCCATTACCATAACCCTCATTGTCACAGTGAGAAAACTAAGGCTTAGCAGTATCATGAGTTCATGGGGCCAGTGCTTGGCAAAGAAATAATCTGAATCCAGACACATGTGATTCCAGGCCTCAAATTTTTGTGGACAAACGTCCCAGTGCCACTGCCCATCAAAAGCCCATCACATAATGGATGAGTTCAGACCTCAGCACACAGACACAGACACACATACTAATTGGGAAATTTCTAAAAACAAAAGTTTTCCACAGAGTTGCTTGTTACAGGAACACAAAAATGTTTTAAGCCTTCTAGAACAATGGTTTGCTTAAAAACAAATTACTGGGCCTTAACTCACAAGTTTGTGATTCAGTGGGTCTAGAATTCAGATCACGGATATGAATTTCTGGGACTTCTCTGGCGGGCCAATGGTTAAGACTGTGCTTCCACTGCAGGGGGCGTGAGTTCCATACCTAGTTGGGGAACAAAGGTCCTGCACGGCGCATGTTGTGGTCAAAAAAAAATTTTTTTTTTATTTTTTTTAAGATATGAATTTCCAATAAGTCTGTCTGTGAGGCTGATGCTGGTGCTTTGGGGACCATAGGTTGAGAACCACTGATGTATAACTCTGCAAATGTGATCTCTAAAGCCAGGAATTCTGTCTTTTTTGTTTTCTGTACCTAAAAGAAGACATGGCACATGTTTGCTGTTCAGAAAATAATTACTGAATAAATAAGTCTGCTGTGTACTTGAAAAAGAGATAGCCAACGTTATTAAAACAGTGTGTAAACTAAGCGTTAACAGGTTCTGACTGGGGCCTGGGAAACCTCATGATGAAGGGTGTGAGCACTCTCACGAATGCTGTAACACCACTCAGAGGTGTCCATGCACGGGTCCTGTTATCTCAGCCTTTCTCAGTCATGGTGATACAGCACGTGGAACAGAACAGGGAATCAGTGCTAATTCTACACTTAATAAGGATAAATTCTACACAGCTAATTCTAGACTGCTCAGTGTCCTGTGGCACATCCCCAACTTACCACAGCTTAGTTTTCCCTTCCATACAGTGGGTTCTCGGGAAGATCAGAAATGACATACACAAAGGGCAGGAACCCTTCAATGGTAGCTATGATCAACACGATCACAAAGATACCTCTGTCAGAGCCGTCACACAAATCTTGATCTTCAGTAAACAGTCGTTCACCCAGCAATATGTGACAAATATTTACTAAGCATGCCATTCACTCTGTGGGGAAGGCTTGATTCTCTAATGTCACAGTAAAGTAATAGGTTTTAAAAAAATCCCCTCCCCTAGGTTTCTGGCCACCCCAAAGGGTTTGCTCTAAAAATCCTAGGAGCAAAGACCCAGAAGTGCACTCTGTGAAGAGCGCAGGGGGCAAGAATCAACAAGAGCCGTGTCAAGAGAAGAAGCCAGCTGCTCCTCCTCCCTCTGGAGGCATGAAGAGGGTTGAGTCAACAAGCCTACTTGCTCCTGGGCCAAGCAGTCACCACAGGAGCGGTTCTTGGGGCAGGTGCGAGCGGATCAGGGAGACAAGCTGCACTGTCCGGAGCTGCAGCTGGGAGGGTCTCTCCCGGGCACTCTCTTAGATTTCTGGCACCCACGCAGACACCTTCTACGTGCCAAAGGTGTCAGCAGCCACACCTGAAGCACGAAAGCCAAGACAGAATGCCCCTCCCTCCATGAAACACTTGGTGCAAGTTAGCATGTTTGTACTGCATTATGCTGTTAAGGAAACTAAAGTCACAAGTAAGGAACCAGAGAGCAGAAAGTAACCTTTACAATTTCCTATTTCTGTGTTCATTCATAATGTAAAAGACTTAGAAAGGTACCCATTTGGACTCTTGGGAATAGGAAAATCCCAAAACCATAGTTTACTATTTTCAAAGGAGTTTCAATATGGGCAGAAATCAAGAATACCGTTCTTCAGGCTAAGTTTATATCCTGAAATATGCTTCTTGTAAGAAATAATTTTAAAATGTGGAATCTAAAATTAAGCAAAAATAACATACAGTATGTTCAGCTTTGAAATTTGCCGGGACTCAGCCAAGTTTACCATAAACAGAAGGCAGAATTGTCTATTTTTAACTTTACAGCCCTTGGGTGATTAAAATTTTGAGCCATAATAAACAACTTTTTTCTTCTTTGCAACATAATTTCTCATTTGAAATTGCAGTCTTTTTAGTTGTTTAGGAGATATGGATTGAGCACTTCATGTTTTTAAATTCTTTCTTAAACGGAAATTTCTTGCAGAGACTAAATGCGTGCATTAGCATGCCAAAAGCACAGATTAAAAAAAAAGAAGAAGAAGAAAAGGAAAAGAACCTCACTAAGGCCCAAAAACTAAACTGCTTTCTCCTCTTCTGCACTAACTATTGAACAAGTAGAACCTTCGGCCACGTACCTTTTGGGAGAACAGAGTAACTGATCCCACCATTCTGCCTATATAAACAGAATCGCTACAAACACCTCACGATAACCCAACAGATTATCTGGCAAATTGTGTATATGTGTAGATCTATTATGTCAGCAGAAAGTGTATCTCCCCACCAGGAAAGACAGTTGCATATGCAATAAGCCAATAGCCTTTGACACATCAGTTAATTACATCAGTTAGCTACTATCTCCTGTGCATGATCGCAGTGTTAATGAAACTATTTTGGTGTAGACGTGTAACAGGTCAAGACAAGCAGACCAGGAAACAGAAGGGATTTTGGGTCACATAGAATGTCAGTGTGATGAGTCACACAGAATTTAACCTTGACCCCCAAAAAGGATATAGAATTTTTCCCTCTGCTGCAAGTAGCTAATATTCTTTTCCTTTGGCATCTCAAAACCCTTATGAAATTAACCGGTTTAACAGTATTGCCTCCCTATCAAGAGCCATTAACAAGTGAGTTATTGGAGATAAACTGAACCCAGGGACCACGGGGGCTGACTTTATAAGCAACGCCTTTTGTTTGTTTGTTTTCCCCGGAGGGAAAGGATGAGTGAAAAGATGATGCTCGATTTCTGGTTCGGATGACAGGGTGAGGAATGGTGACAGACACTCATTTTGAAACACAGGAAGGTTAGCAGATTTGTTGGGAAAATGGGTCAAGCATTGCAAGACATTAACCCAGGTTTTTGTCTCTTGTTTTTTTCACACATAGTGTGTATATGAGAAGCTCCAGTGTGCTAAGTGTGGTACGTTGTTTCAGTCGTGTCTGATTTTTGCAACCCCATAGACTGTAGCCTGCAAGGCTCCTCTGTCCATGGGATTCTCCAGGCAAGAGTACAGGAGTGGGTTGCCAAGCCCTCCTCCAAGGGATCTTTCCACCCCAGGGATTGAACCCGTTATCTCTTATGTCTCCTGTACTGTTCTTCACCAGTAGTGCCACCTGGGAGGCTCCAGAGAAACGCCTAAACTCCTACACCTGTCTTCTAGAGCAACAGAGAATACTCCACAGGACACTTAAATATTTAAGCTTATTCTTAAGGTCACTCTACATAATCTCTTCTCCAGACTTTACCACCACGTTTTCCTCCCCTCCCCTCCTATGATATGATTTCCTGACCCATTAGCATCCAGGTTTCCATTTTGTTGGCATTCCTCTTAAACATTTTGGGCCCCAAACTGGGCAAAAAATTACAGCTGTGGTCGAACCGCAGCCCAACACGGCATCAGCTTTGGAAATCACACTGTCACACGGCTGGCCCCTGTTAATCTTGTGGTCAGCTTACAGTCTTAGACTGTTTTCACAGGGACTCCTGTCAAATTGGGTTTCCTCCTTTGTATACGGAAACTTATTCTAAATTCAGGATGCCCCATTCCCAGCCTGTCTATATTTAACAGAAACTGAGGATTTGCATCCTATTTTCATTTCATTCTGATCAATTCTGTTTCCAACTTTGCCAAGATGCCCGGAGGTATGCACTATTAAAATGAGCTTTCCCTTGCGTGCATGCTCAGTAGCTCATCACATCCAACTCTGTGCAACCCCATGGACTGTAGCCCACAAGGCTCCTCTATCCATGGGATTTCCTACGCAAGAATACTGGCGTGAGCTGCCATTTCCTTCGCCAGGGGATCTTCCCAACCCAAGGATCAAACCAGCATCTCCAGGTGGATGCTTTACCAGTGAGCCACCTGGGAAGTCAGGCTTTCCCAAGCTACCTTCCAAAGAACAGTCGAAAATGTTCTTATCCCTTTTATCACTGGATTCTCCCTACCCCCGGTTATTTTATAAATTGCGTTTTTTCCTACAGAAAATATATAAAGCCATAGGGGTGGTGGCGGCACCCGCAAATTAAGAACAAAATAATTTGTCATTAGCCTTGAATAGCGCAGGTCGACTATAAATGATTTTTTATTCTGGAGAATAAAATCTGTATTTTTATAATGTAAATTTAGATACTGTACACTGGTCTTCTTCCACCGACCCCCCTCTAACCCCCAAAAGAAACCCCCAAACAAACAAATACAAGCCAGATATTTACCAACATCCGAGAGGCCAGTAAATAATTTAAGTCTTCTGTAGCCAGTAGTAAGGAATGTTGATTGGGTTTACTTAGCTATCAGCATGTAACAGACTGTGTAGCCTTCAGGGCAGAGGTTCAGAAAAGTGTAAAGGAGGGAGCTATGTTTAAAAAAAAAAAAAAAAAAAAAAGTACCCTGGCCAATTTTCAGTACTTATCTCAGCCTTGCAGCCCCACTGCCTGGCTGTTGCAGGGTCATATAAGGATCTGAAGCTTAGGGAGTAAGTGGTCTCCAAGCTTCTACCGCTCTGAATATTTCTACCACCATTTATTGGTTATCATCCAGTTTGGTCCCACCTAACATCTGGATTTTCACCAGGTTCTGGACGTGCTAGGAAAGTACTCTTCTACTGGGTTCTCAAAACATCCTGCATTTTCAAACCATGAGCAGACAGCAACGTTTTCTTTGTATAAATCCCTAAGTAAGAGGTATGCAAACAATTTTATACCTCTAAGGAAGATGGCAGGAGTAGAAATATGCTTAAGCTGATGCTTATCAACTTAGAAATTAGAATGAACTTAATAGTTAAGCTTATTACATAGTCTTTTAAAGAAGAATGGAATACATCTGTCTGGGGTAATTTAGATGTAGTTGTGCCTGAAGGCAAGCAGAAAGACAAGATCACTTCCCAGTAACCGGCTGAGTTCATTAACAACGCCACCAGAGCAGGCACCAGTGACTCAGAATTGAAACCAAGAAAGAATATCATGAAACCTGAAGTTAGGGAATAGCTGATTCCAGTTAGCTACCAATGGAGAAGGCAATGGCAACCCACTCCAGTACTCTTGCCTGGAAAAATCCCATGGACGGAAGAGCCTGGTGGGCTGCCGTCTCTGGGGTCACACAGAGTCGGACACGACTGAAGTGACTTAGCAGCAGCAGCAGCATTAGATACCAAATCCTAGACTAGCTTTCAAGGAAATACCTTAATATCTTTTCTTATTTTTTGGTCTAAAAAGGAGATACTCAGGAATCTCTTAGGAGAAAGATCTATCTGAATAGCAGCATCCACAATTAAGAGTCAACTGCAGGCTCCACAATCTGCAGAACCCACCAGTCCCACAAAGCCTTCTCAAGAACCCCCCAGCCTGACCAATATCCAAAGACACTTGTGACTCTTGACAACAGGTCAGGCTCAGGGCCAGCCTCTGCAAACTGTTTTTCTTCATGTCATCCTCAGAGTAACTAAATGAGTTTAAAATTATTTCTCTTTTACAGATTAGGAAACCGAGACTCTGAGAGTTTAAAATGACTAATTCTTTATTAGAAAGTGAGAAGCGGCGTTTGACCACAGATCAGTCTGACCGCAAAGACTCTTCCCACCTCCAAAAGAGTAAGGGTAAAGGTCAGGGTATTTTGTAAATAATTTTTGTTTTACTAAAAATGAAGAAAAAGATCGCCTTATACTCTTTCATTCTTGAGGGGAAAAGTTGCATTAATCAATTTTTTTTTGTGGCCATAATCTTCATTGTATTTAATTCGCCTTCTTCAACCAGAAAAAAACAAAAAAACAAAAAAACAAAAACAGAAAAGCAGCTAACAGAGTAAGAACATTTAATTTTTACATGCTAATTAATGCATAAGCAACATCTATCACAACTAGAATAGATGTCAAGCCTTCCATATATCTTCCCCTAAACCAGCAGGGGGATCATACTTGACTCTGACAAAACATTGCTGATACTTAGGCTTAAAACTGGGGACAACCAAAATACCCGGGATGAAGGTAGATATATCTGAGTGCCCTGTCTGCACACAGGGAACCACCAGGGCAGCTTTAGAAAATACTCACGCCAGATCCCATCCTAGGCATGCTAAAAGGGCAGCCAAGACTGAGAACCACAGTCCCAAAGTAATGGAACTGAGGGTTAAACACAAAACAAAATAAGTGCACTGAGAAGGATGAAAAAAGAGAAAGCAATGCAGTAAGTTATACGACAAATCTGGTTTCAAAAGTGATACACATGTCTGCACTAGTTTTCCATCCGACGAAACACGCACCCTGAGCTGAGTCAGCCCTGAGTTCCACCATGGTGACACACAGCTCACTCACTCTTGCTGAATCTCTTTCTCCTTGTCCGTAAAATTAGGTCAATAACACCTACCTTGCAGAGCTGTCTTCAATATTAAATGAGATAACAAGGTATACAAGACACTTAGCACCTTAGTAAGTGTTTCAACTTTCCAAAGCGTCTCTCCATTTGGTTACTCGAGGCTTCAAATAATTCACTTGCTACGTTTGAGTCACCATTCTTTCCAAAATCTATGAGCCTCTGTCCTCTAGCATGAAGGACCCTTATAGTAATCTTGATCCATAAGACTGTGTTGAATATTTACATTCATAATCCAGTTTTCACATATTTATGGGATAAGTCACTTGAAGCTACTCTTAGCTAAGCGGAAGTTTCTTTTAAATGTTGGCACCTATTTTTGAGCACCTATTATGTGCCAGGCATTGTGCCAAGCATTCTGTATGTTTAATCTAACTGAATTTCAACTAATTCTTGTAAGGACTTCCCTGGTGGCTCAGACGGTTAAGCATCTGTCTACAATGTGGGAGACCCAGGTTCAATCCCTGGGTCGGGAAGATCCCCTGGAGAAGGAAATGGCAATCCACTCCAGTACTATTGCCTGGAAAATCCCATGGACAGAGAAGCCTCTTAGGCTACATGTAGTCCCTGGGGTCACAAAGAGTCGGACACGACTGAGCGACTTCACTTCACTTCAATTCTTATAAAGCCTCTCCAGGAAAAGAATTATTTCACTCATTTTATAGGTGACAAAATTGAATCTCACAGAGGTGAAGTAACTTGGACACACACACGTGCACAAAGCAAATGGGGACACTCTCTACAACTTGAACTCAGGTCTCTCAAAAACTCCAAAGGCAGACCATAATTGCATCCCCCAGTGTATAAAATATTTCATATTTAAAGTATACATGTATGTATACTTAATGCATGTATTCATAAAATACCTTGTGGATATGTGTGCACATGCCAAACTTTAAGAGAGTTAAGTATAAACTGCATTTCTGCACTTCGAACAGCATCATAAAATTAATTTCTAAATCAATATTGAAATTCATCTAGTTTCTATGTTTAGCGATTGCTGTTAATTTACGTCTCGTAAAGTGTTAGAAAGGGTCTAGAGTCCCTCCCCCTGGCCCTTTTATACTATTCAAGCTTTTTATTAGCCCTAATGTTGATTGCCTTCCCAGGGCATCTACTGGTTTGCGTATAATTTGTCTAATTAAATTTAAAGAAGAGATGTTTCAGGGAGCACCGTTTCATCATTTCCTCTCATACTCCATGCTGTGGACTTTAATGAGGACCTAAACCCCATCTTAACTCACCCTTAGTTTCAGCACAGATGAGCTGTGCTTGTTAAGACAGTCTTCAGTTGTCAGGAAAAATAGCTTTATTAAGGTCATGGAATGTGGAGAGTTTGATTAAAGCTAATCAAGGAAGAAAGCCAGGCGGCAGCACAGTGAATCAAGCCTCAGTACAACATGTTTAACATAACTTAACCTAGCCTATCTGTTAAAAGCAGACATAAATAAGATCAGGTTTCCAAAAAGAATGCATGGACAAATGCAGGCATATTACACGCTGTAATATATCTCCTGAGTTTAAGTTGAACAACTCTTTCAATGAGTAGCATATATTTTAAGCCACATGGATGCAAGTGACAGTGGAGGGTTTTCAATAGCCCTTGTCGTTTAAAAGAGCGGCTGGGGGTTGGGGAGGGGGGATGGAGATTACTTAATTCTTTCAGATTTAAAATGTGTGATCTATGGATATGTTTGGCCAGTGATGGTACATTCAATATCACTCATTAATCTGAAAGTAAGGCTTCCAGCTCAGTAAACCTAAATGATTGTTATTAGCACAGGTAATGCAAAGCAAGGCACTCAACATTTACAATATTTTGGAAGGTTTTTCTAAGTGGGGCTTATATGATTGTTTTCATTTTATGAAAACTGAATAGTTGGGTAACAGGAAGAAATAGTAGGAATACGGAAATCTGAAGACCTAGGGCTGTAGTCCTGATTCTAAAGTAAATTTGGTCACATGACCTTCCAAAAGATGACTGGCCTGGGCCATGTGGGCTTCAGTTCTTCAAAAAACAGAAATGAGAGTAGCTGGGACTAGATGGTCTTTTAAAATCTGAAACTCTGATGATGCTAAAGTTCCATGATGCTGTTAAAGTCTACTGAAGTCTTCACACCTTCTTCCAAATTTAAGGTAATATGTTAATCTGAATGGCCACCCTATACTGTTACCCAATATTGAAATTTAAGAATCCTAATTCAAAAAGTAACTGTAGAGAATAAATGAAGTCTTGAAGAGTTCTGAAAATGAGACACAACTGTCCTGATGTTGATCTCTCCTCTTTGTTAATACCATTCTACTTACTTTTTACTTCCTATCATTTTCCTTTCCAGGTGTGCCGCTTCAGGACATATTATTTTTCACACACACACAAACTTTAAAAACAAACTCTACAGTTAATTCATTATTTAGGCAGACCCCATGTTAAATGCACAATTATCAATCTAGTATTAACAACTAATAAATAGTTTAGGTTGGTCATCATAGAATCTTGAAGTAGTTATCTAAGCTACTCTACATCCTATGTTATATCTTGTAAAGCTGAAACAGGTAAGAAACTTCATGAGATATGTGCACTCAAGATTTTAGAGTTGCACAGAGTAAAACGGATGTCAGAAAACAGCAGACCTTGCTTTCCACTCTAGCCTGACTCACCACCTTTTTCTGATTTACTGAAGTAATGGAATACAGAGGCTTAAGAAGAGAGGAGAGCTGTGCATAATGGGATTTAAATAATCTGATTTTCCTAAGAAAAGAAATTGAGAAGCAAGAGATAAAGGATTTTCTGTACGTGTACACACACACATACATACACACACACACACGTCTTTAAATCACTGTAGTTTCCAAAGCATTTTTGTATCCTTTAGATATCATTTAATCATTATATTAAAAAAAACACAGAAACTTAAAGGCAAGGAGGGCAGCAAGTATTATTTCCAATTTTTAAGAAATGGAGGAGCAAAGAAATTAAGTGATTCCATTAAGAAATTAAGCAGCTTCAACACTGTACTTTGTTAATGGCGGTGCTGGAAGCAGACTCCAGGTCTTCTGAATTATCTAATGTTATCCCACTATATGATGCTGCCTAGTTACATTCATTTCTTAAAACTCAACTCAAACTCATATTTACTGAGTGCCAGTTATGTGCCAAGCACTTTTCCAGATACTAGGGAAAAAAACAGTGAACAAGACCAATAATGTCCTTTCCCTCCTAAAACATTCCAGTGTACATATGCACATATTTACAATATGTAAAGTTTAATATATATGGCTTTTCATACCCTTTTCTATACCAGCCCGTTTATGAGACTCATTAAAAATTAAGATCACATATAAACATTTATTATTTTTTTAAGAACTGCACTCATTAGGTCAGCACAGAACAAATAAACCTCAGCCACTCCCACATCCCTTCCTTCCTCATTCCTCCACACAGCTAGCCTTTTAAAACAATCTAAGTAAATAGCAAAGTAACGTCTATTCGAGTTACACGTTTGTTCACATGCTGGGAAGAAAAAAAAAGGGCTATAAAAGTCTTTAGAAAAAGGAGAGGTTCAAAATTATGGAGAGGGATTTTTCTAAGGATCATTTTAGGCACAAACACAGGATCTTAAAGAAAGCACATGGATATCTTGTTTGGGAAAAGTTTGTTCTTTCTTCTTTTTAATCTACACAAAGCGTAGTCTTAAAAAGCCTGGGGTGGGGGGGCGGTGTCTGCTCCCCATCTCTAGTTCTGTCGCTGAATGAAAGATCGACAGGAAATTAACACAGAGGTAGTGAGTTTCTTGCCAAGAGTGAACTCTGAAACAAAAGGCTCACTATTGTGTAAGAAAATCTGACATCTATACCCTCAGCCATGTTCTAAACTTCAGTAATCCTTTAGTATGATCTATGATTTGTTGTAAGTTTTTAACATACACATCTAAAGTGTTGTATTACTCCTCATCTTCCAACTCCTTCTAAAAGAGGAACAGACTTGGTTCTTTGTTCTTCCTTTCTCGTTTAATTGTCTTTTTAGCCAGCGACAAGTTAGTCAATGGATTCAACCTGCCTCCTCCTCTGATGAGGGACGGGCCAAAAATACACTACCTTTGATTTCAATTGCTACAAAGTTGTCTGAGACGGTGGTATTGACCTCTGTTGTTTTCAGCTTATGTTACAGAAAAGGCTCATTTCTTGATTCCACATGTAAGTGACATTACACAGTATTTGCTTTTCTGACTTACTTCACTCTGTATGACAATCTCTGGGGGGAAGAAAGGGGCGAGATGAATTGGAAGGTTGATATTAACATACATACACTACTATGTATAAAACAGGTAACTAATGGGAGGAAAAGGGGACGCAGAGGATGAGATGGCTGGAGGGCATCACCAACTCGAAGGACATGAGCCTGAGTAAGCTCCAGGAGTTGATGATGGACAGGGAAACCTGGTGTGCTGCAGTCCATGGGGTCTCAAAGAGTCAGACACGACTGAGCGACTGAACTGAACTGAACGAGGACATAGTGTATAGCACAGGGATCTCTACTCAGTGCTCCGTGGTGACCTAAATGGGAAGGAAACCTAAAAAACAGTGGACATATGCATATGTATAACTGATTCACTTTGCAGTACAGCAAGAAACTAACATGACATTGTTAAAGCAACTATTTTAAAAAGGCTCATTTTTGACAAATTTGTCAACTTGACGCTGTTGCTATTTCCCCATTTCTGAGAGCCTTAACAACATTAAAACCATGGAAAGAATACCAAACAATGATGGAGGAAGCCACTAATTTAAGAATTTAAAATTAAACCAAGTGTTATTCAGGTAGATCCAACATGCATGAGCCATGCGTGAGATGCAGTTAAAAGGTGAGATTCTTTCAGTAATTGTACTGGATTGCCTTATTTGACATTCAGTGCTAATCCCTCAGACAACGTTTCAGACAGATCTTCCTGATTTTTGGCTATGTTTCCAAAATGACATAACCAAAGCTGGTCATATCTTTATCGCTATTCCTGAAAAGCAAACTAGGTTCACTTCACTTCTATGGATAGACTTACCTACAGTTAAATGCTTCCAAACACATGTATAAAATTGTGACCTACCGACATGAAATTGTGTTCCTCTGCTGTTGAAATAGGTGCCAGTAAAGCCAGAAGTAGGAACAAGTCACCAATGTATCAGCTGTAGAAGTTTTCTGGGCACGTTCCAAAAGTCTACATCTGCTTGGCAACAACTCAGAAAAGAGCTACAGTTACTCCTTCTCCAGTAACATAGCTTTCCCAGGCTTCAATGTACGAAAAACAGCTTGCTCCCTATCAGAAAAAAATCCAACTAGATTTGTGAAAATCACATACTCACTAATCTGCCCCATCAACTTAAAAGTCATTGCCATACATGGGACCAATATCATCAATGACACAGTTATCACATTGTCCTGTTTGTGTGGTCGGAGTCCAAGTGGGAATCTTTTTTTTTCCTTTTCTTTTTGCAATATAAACACTTAAGCATTTTAGTGATAAAATATTAAAAGCATGAGGCCCCAGACCCAGTGAGTACAAGTTGCTGATCTAGCACCAGGCACCAAGGAAAGGTGTCAAGTATGTTAAAATATGGCTCTAGCTTAGACATTAGGGGCCCTATTCTTCCCCTAAAATGCTTGCCTTGTTCCTACTGTCCACAGTTAAATGTGCACATCAGCACTAAAAGGCATCCCCTTAAAATATAGGAAAGAAATTCAACACATCGATGTCAATGAACAAAGCAATTGTCAAATTTGTTCACCACAAACAACAGATCTAGACATTGTTTTTAATTATAACATTAATTGATCTTTTGTCACCACTAATTAGAGCGATAACATCACATTTAGTTACTTTACTAGCAGGAGTTGAATTTGAGTTGCTGGAAAATGCATCAGCGGGGAAGAGAGTGAAGTGGGCAGAAAAAGGAGAATTTGTTGGGGCGGGAGGGCGGTGCAGGAGTCATATTACTTTCTTAAAAGAAATGTTTATCACTGTTGAGAGCATTTTCATATTTACTTAATTTTGTTTCTCCTGAAAACTTCATTTGGTCTGTTTGCAATTAAGGTTCACACTGCTATTACATAAAATGTTCCCTCATTGTTGGGAAATTACAGACAAGGAAGACTAGGTTGATGACTGGAAAAGCTACCTTTGTACTTCAAAATAAAAAAGTTGTATGAACCTGTCATAGCTCTAGTCTGCGAGAAATGTAAGGGACTTTAATGGGTATTTTAGTAGAACCACTTAAAATTAAGTGATGAATTGGAATGGGAAAAGTTATTCCAATAAAAGCAAACAAATTAACTCACCTGACCCTGGTCCACATAAAAGATTCATTTTCTTAATGGAAACAAACTCTTTGAGTCTAGCTCAGGTTTAACCACTGAAGTGTATGCGGAACCTAAATTAAGCTATAGAAATGTACGCCTCCAGAAACTCAGGTGTACAAGCACAAGTAGGTAAAGAGTTCAATAGCTGAGAGATATGCCACTGGCATGGTCTAGCATGACCCACTTCTGCAATGATTACCACATGAGTCAGAAACCTGTTAAGACCCAATTAACAAAAATGTTATGCATCACTGATGCGTGCTTTGTCCAGAGCTTAATTCCACTGTTTTCCTAGGTAAATTCTGTCTTTCTATTCATTAACTTTCTCTTCCCTTGGGTACAAGAAGCAACTTCTTCCATTTTGTTTAAAAAGGTTACAGAAGATCTGAAAGTTACGGGGCAAGGAGTATGCCTGTTTATCCATCACTCTAAGAGAGTAAGGTAACATACGTCTTCATTATATACGTGGCATCTGTGATGTCTTAAAAATCATGAACCTTTCTTATTTCACTAGCAGTCTGAAATATACCTTAATGCAGCCTGAGCAAGTTGGTCTTTCCTTTTCTTCCTACCTCAACAACAAGAACTTTGTTTTAATACAGAGTAGAAGTAATTACTGAGCAGTCATTCTGGGAGCATCAGGAAAGTTAGAGTCTAGGCTGTATGCCTGAAGCAAAACACTGACTTTTTAGAGAAGAGTCAACGACGGTTCATCATAACACTGTTAAGAAACATTACCCTGGGTTAGTTCCCTTGTCTACCAAGCCAGGATTCTAATACTTACGGGATTCCCCCCAACCCTGGCAAGGGCGTTTGTAAGAAGAGATAGCTGGGCTCTGAACGTCTCTCAACATTCTTAGCTTTATTAGATGTCTTCCACATATTCAGTATCTAAACTTCCCTTGAAAAGTGGCCCTAATGTGAAACACCACAAAGAACTCAAAACTTCAGATGAAAAAATGTGACTGTTGTCTTTCTGTGGGTATATTTCACTTGCACAGGAACTTAAAACCAAACTGTGTGGATGCTTGCTCTGACTGCACTAGATAAAGGTGAAAGGCAAAGTGTTACTCACTCAGTTCAGCTCAGCTGAGTTCAGTCGCTCAGCCGTGTCCGACTCTTTGCAACCCCATGAATCGCAGCACACCAGGCCTCCCTGTCTATCACCATCTCCCGGAGTTCACTCAGACTCACGTTCATCAAGTCCATGATGCGAACCAGCCATCTCATCCTCGGTCGTCCCCTTCTCCTCCTGCCCCCAATCCCTCCCAGCATCAGAGTCTTTTCCAATGAGTCAACTCTTCGCATGAGGTGGCCAAAGTACTGGAGTTTCAGCTTCAGCATCATTCCTTCCAAAGAAATCCCAGGGCTGATCTCCTTCAGAATGAACTGGTTGGATCTCCTTGCAGTCCAAGGGACTCTCAAGAGTCTTCTCCAACACCACAGTTCAAAAGCATCAATTCTTCAGTGCTCAGCCTTCTTCACAGTCCAACTCTCACATCCATACATGACCACAGGAAAAACCATAGCCTTGACTAGACGGACCTTAGTCGGCAAAGTGGGCAAACTGGAAGTGGTCAAACAAGAGATGGCAAGGGTGAATGTCGACTTTCTAGGAATCAGTACAAGATAACAAAAGGTGGAATTGGAATAGTGATTAATGAATGGAATGAATGAAATGAAAAATAAATATTTAATCCCAGGTATGTTTATAATGACTTGAATCTACATGATTAAATATTCACCCTAATAGACAAAAAATTTTCACACTGAAAAAACCCAACGATATGTTGCTTACAGGAAACACAGTTTAAATATAGAAGGTTGAAAGTAAAAGCCTAATAAAGAGAGATGGAATAGCTATAGACATGTCATACAGAATAGACCTGAAGTTAAAATCACTAATCTTGAATTTTAAAGCAAATTTCAAAGCGATAAAGGAGTCAGTCACCAGGAAGATAGCACAATCATAAACTGTTTTACAGCCAATAATATCACTTCAAATTTTATAAATAAAAAACATGAGAGAAGTAGGAAAAATAGACAAACCCAGCATTATAATGGGAGGCTTTAACATACCTATTTCAAGAGGTGAGGGACAAATATATGTGTTCAGTAAGAATACAGTTCTGCACTCTACAGTTAGGAAATTTGTATTCTTTTCATACCAGATTTGCCTGTGTTTGGTTTCACTTTTGAGACAATATATCATAAGTCCAGCAGTGTTTCTGGTGTTTCTCTTTCTGTGTGTGTTTGGGAGGGAGAGAACACTTTTAGAGAAATCTCTTTGGTCTTACTGGAAAGAGTGATACATCCTGAATAAGTCCTGAATAATGAAAATGCTTTTATTTTCCTTCAAGTGCAAACAACAGGTGGTACCTGTGGTAAAGAACTCACCCACCAATGCAGGCGACAAGGGTTTGATCCCTAGGTCAGAAGGATCCCCTGAAGGAGGAAGTGATAACCTGCTCTAGTGTCTTCGGCTGGAACATCTCATGGACAGAGGAGCCCGGTGGTCACAAAGAGTCCAACATGACTGACCAACTGAGCACGCTTTGGTCTTATTGGAGACAATGACACAGCCTGACTAATGAAAATATTTTTATTCTTGTTCAAGTGAAACGAAACAAGCTACTGTATTTCTAGGGAATGGTTCTCCTTACCATTCTGAAAGGATGAACAGGAAGCCAAGGTTTAAGTTCTTTCTAAAGGCCATTAAACTCTTTAAAACAGACCATTAATTGCTTTCACTAGAACACAGAAGGACAACGAGAGTTTTGCAATCAGAAAGGGGAATTGAGAGAGAAGAAAGAAGGGACCAGGACTCAAACATATACCTAGACGCTCTGAGAGGGCTCTTCTCAGGAGAGTGCAGAGGCAGTACATCAAGAGAAGGATCTTATTGTAGGGTTGTGCTGAAACTATGGCTCATCCTGTCTCCGAAGAACCTTTTGTGTGCCTCTTCCCAGCTCTAAGTTCTGTAATATCACTTTAGCAGAATAAAATCACCTGTGATAGGACTATTCACACCATGAAAGTGAAAGCCACTCAGTCGTGTCTGACTCTTGGTGACCTCATGGACTCTCCAGTCCATGGAATGCTCCAGGCCAGAATACTGGAGTGGGTAGCCTTTTCCTTCTCCAGGGGATCTTCCCAAACCAGGGATCAAACGCAGGTCTCCCACATTGCAGGCAGATTCTTTATCAACTGAGCTACAAGGGAAGCCCTTTTCACTTTCACTTCACCATAGACATTGGCCGATGCTGCAAGTCAAGACTTTTTGAGGGAAGCCAGTTAGTAGACATTTACTGCTATTCCACTGCCTGAGGACTACCATCTGACGCCCTGGACTAAACAGGACCAGGAAAAAGAACTCCCGTCTCTCGATCACATGACTATTTGACAGGGTAAGTTACCCATTGGAGACACAACCCACTGGGAAAATGAACCCAATATAGCCACTATTTTATTCAGTCACTGTATAATTGGAGACATCATTCTACCTATATCCACAATCTACTATTCTGTTCTGCAAAAGGGTAGGAAGCAATAACCTACCTTATGAAGATGACTCCCCTCAACACGTGAAAGTTAAGTAAGTAGCAAGGTTCCTACCTCAACCTGAAGACTAAACAGGAATTTGTGAATTTACTCAGTTTTAAACGGAATGTTAATATTCCTACCATAGTGTTTGTGTGTGAGTAATATAAAGAATCTCTTGCATTTTGTATCTTTTATGGAATAGGAAGATATTTTCATTTTCATCATTAAAAATATGTTTGTGGAAGAGACAGTGACTCCTCAGTTGAGTCCTAAGAAGTAGTGACATTCTATGTTCCTAAGTTACTCATAAATCATGGATAAGTGCTACTCTGTTGATGACTCAGGAGAATTTGGTGCACTTTTCCCTGTATTGAAATAAAATTTACATACATGTGTAAGAAACAAGAGATATCAGAGCATGTGAAGAATAGCCGTGAATGGAACAATGATTTTGAAGGTGAAATTCCTTATTTTCAGAACTTTACTTGGATGATGGAGTTAGGCAACAATGAAGTCTACAAAACTGAGCTGTGAAAAATAGTCAAATCCTTAGGGCAATAAACTGATGCCAATGGATTATGATGTGTTTTTTTTTGTTTTTGTTTTTGTTTTGTCGTTCACCATCGTCATCATGATTGCTACTTGGAAACCACTCAGTTTATACCAGCTGCATTCATGAAGGACTGGGCTCTCAAGAGTTTATAGAATTAATACATCTCAGAGATTTCTACTGTCAGAAACTAGTCATCAGTGTTCTGGGCTGTTTACTTTCTATATTCCTGTCTCATATGGGGCTTGACAAGACTGATACAAGTGTCAGGACTATGCCTACAGTTTTGAATTAAGATGTACTTTCTTCTTTTCCTTCCCGTCTCTGGCACAAAAAGAATCCTTGGATCCTTATAGTTTCTCCCCTTTGTAAATTTTGGAGAACCTTTTCTTATATAAGATAGTAAATCTCTGATACCCTATCCATTTTGATAAAATGCACTGTAGAAGATGTAACTGACCTTATTGCTAAACTTTCTGCATGAAACCCCTGATTAAATGAGTGAAGCTTCAGTACTTTGGCCACATGATGCAAAGAGCCAATTTATGGGAAAATACCCTGATACTGGAAAAGACTGAGGGCAAGAGGAGAAGGAAATGACAGAGGATAAGATGGTTAGATGGCATCACCAACTCAATGGACATGAGTTTGAGCAAGCTCTGGGAGACAGTGAAAGACAGAGATGCCTGATGTGCTACAGTTTATGTGGTTGCAAAGAGTTGGACATGACTTGGCCACTGAACAGCAAAGCATACAGCTGATCTTTACAAAGGCAAATATCACAGTCTGGAGAGACTGGTGACATGTGTTTCATTTTTCAATCTCTTAGCATTCTCCAGAGTTAAAATTCAGAAGTAAGGTGAGGATAAAGACAATTGTTAAATGCACAACAGTTATGTTGAATTTAATTTGATCCATTTGGGAAATTATATTTCTCAACTCCCTCAGAGTAAAATAAATTTCAGCAATTTAAAATTATTTACAACTTTTCATTTTTTCAGTAGGAAGCCTATCCATTATTTTTGGTGGGAAGTCTATCTATGAATGTCTATATTCATTATTACAAGCTCCTAAAATGCTGAGAGTAAATAAGGTAATATTGGTGATAATGACAGTGTCGGCAAGAGCATTTGTTTCAATAATAATGATGACCCTCCCTAAATTCTAGGTCTTGTGATAGCTTCTTGACCCATTCCACATCATTTAATCTTTCCAACAAAATTTATGAGGCAGAGAACTAAAATCTAGATATGTGAAGTGATTTGTTCAGGTCCCGTAGCCCACAGATACTAGAACACATTTTGGAATTTAAGATTTTTGTCTTCTGGCTCAGGCTATTTCATGTACTCATGTACTTATTGCCAAATATAATGCATAAAATGTCTTTCCTTCTCCTGATGTGATGCACCTCACTTCAGTCAGAACTTCGGTTAACCTTACCTCAACCCAGAAACATTGCCTCAATTTTATTAGCTACTTGGTTTTAGGCAAAATTATATAATGCGAGTTTTCAGTTCAGTTCAGTCGCTCAGTCGTGTCCGACTCTTTGCAGCCCCATGAATCGCAGCACGCCAGGCCTCCCTGGCCATCACCATATCCCAGAAATCACTCACACTCATGTCCATCGAGTCCGTGATGCCATCCAGCCATCTCATCCTCGGTCGTCCCTTTCTCCTCCTGCCCCCAATCCCTCCCAGCATCAGAATCTTTTCCAATGAGTCAACTCTTTGCATGAGGTGGCCAAAGTACTGGAGTTTCAGCTTTAGCATCAGTCCTTCCAGTGAACACCCAGGACTAATTTCCTTTGGGATGGACTGGTTGGATCTCCTTGCAGTCCAAGGGACTCTCAAAAGTCTTCTCCAACACCACAGTTCAAAAGCATCAACTCTTCAGCGCTCAGCCTTCACATCCAACTCTCACATCCATACATGACCACAGGAAAAACCATAGCCTTGACTAGATGGACCTTAGTTGGCAAAGTAATGTCTCTGCTTTGGAATATACTATCTAGGTTGGTCATAACTTTTCTCCCAAGGAGTAAGCGTCTTTTGATTTCATGGCTGCAGTCACTATGTGCAGTGATTTTGGAGCCCCCCCAAAAATAAAGTCCATATAAAGGATGCAAAAGTACTTGCATCCAGAATTGTTCCAGGACTTCTCTGGTGGTCCAGGGTTTAATAATTCACCTGCCAATGCAGGCTCCAGCCCCTACTGGGAAGATTCCATGTGTTGTGGAGCATCTCAGCCTGTGCACTACTGTTACTGAGTCTACACTCTAGAACACAGGAGCCACGACTACTGAAGCCCACATGCCCTAGAGCCTACCCTCTGTAGCATAAGAGGCCACCACAGTGAGAAGCCTGTGCTCTGTGATGAGAGCGTAGTCTCCATTCGCCACAACAAAAGAAAGCCCATGCGCAATGGAGACCCAGGGCAGAAAATTTTTACATAAATCAATTAACTCAAAAACAATAAAAAAAGAGCTGATGTGAAAATAAAATGGGTCAGCGTAGAAAAATCTGGGCACTAGCATACACTCTCAGATTATATTTCATTTTTCTATACTGGCCACTAGAATGTTATGCTTTATCTTGAGGGTCCCTTGGACTGCAAGGAGATCCAACTAGTCCATTCTAAAGGAAATCAGTTCTGAATATTCATTGGAAGGACTGATGCTGAAGCTGAAATTCCAATACTTTGGCCACCTGATGGAAAGAGCTAACCCATTTGAAAAGACCCTGATGCTGGGGAAGATTGAAGGCAAGAGGAGAAGGGGACGACAGAGGATGAGATGGTTGGATAGCATCACTGACTCAATGGACATGAGTTTAAGTAAACTCTGGGAGTTGGTAATGGACAGAGAGGTTTGGCGTGCTGCAGTCCATGGGGTTGCGAAGAGTCGGACATGACTATGTGACTGAACTGAACTGGATATGAAGAGTGTAAGCAACAAAAAAAGAGTCATATTAGCCTGTCTCACAGGATTTTTATGTCAGCATATTATTCCAGATCACTCATATGAGCCCAGAAGTCGAGATGTTTTCCTTCTGTCCAGAGCTCTTAACAGCATTGCACTGGTCCTCGGTAATGGAGAATAAAATGTTCTAAAGGAAAGTGTCCAAAGAAAAGGGGGAAAGAACCCTGGGAGATTCTCTGTTCTAGAATGGGCCAAAGCTTGCATCTCCTCTGAGAAAAATATCTTTCCTAAGTTCATTTCATGTATAGTTCCCAAGAGGTTTGCCTAACAGACTTTAGCCAATTTGATATCAGGCAACAGCTCCAACATATTTCCCATCAATACCTGGTGAGATAGCGCTGTCCAAGAAATACCAAGTTAGAGCAAAGGGGGCAAAAACTCAGTCATAACCGGATGCCACATCATCAGTTTTCTCCAACTGTTGCTTTAAAAAGACATGTTTGGTAAAAGACTATGGAATACTTTTTCTTTCAAAATAATGCTATTTTTCTTCTCTATTTCCAAATAAGAAAATACAAATCTGACATGAAAAAAATAACATTTAGAATCTTCCTCGTATAGTTCTAAGTGTTTGCCTTTTTCATTTTTTTCTTTTCCTCCCATAAGAGTATTCTTTTTTCCTTAAAAAAGGCAGACTCTTTATTAGTCGAGACTGAGTTCAGTATGTTTTTCTTTTACTTGGAAAGGTTCTCTAGGTATGATTTTACATCTGTTGTCTGGTGGTACTATGATACTCCTTAGGGTAAACACAGCTACTTTCACGATCTTTATTTTATAATAGGGAAGGAAGCTTAGAAGATTTTGTGACACACTCAGATGTCTCAGCTTGCAAGTTGTGGGGCAAGGACTAGAACCTACAGGTTCTGAGTCTGGTTTCCAAAGTCAGATGCTCACAGAGCTTCTGTTTACACCTTTGCTACTATTGCTCTTGTTGTGATGGTGTGTGAAACACACACCATAAATACCAAACACAGAGATTCATTATGCTTAATCATTAAAAAAGAAAGAAAGAAAGAAAGAGAGAGAGAAACTGCAAATAAAGAATACTAAAGACTTCTGGGAATAGGTGAGGATCCACCATTCTATAATATTCACGTCCCTGGTTTTCCCAACTGCTGTCATAACCGGGAGTAAGGGGATTGTCTCACTGAGCAGTCTTCACTTTTAGGAAGTTATGTTATTCAGTGTGTTATTAATAAGCTTTAAAAAATTGTTTTTGATGAAGTATAGTTGATACACAATGTTGTGTTAGACTCTGCTGTACAGCAAAGTGATTCTTTTACACATTATTATTTTTTGTATTCTTTTCCATTATGACTATCACAGGATTTTGAATATAGTTTGCTGTGCTGTACAGTAATACAATAGAATGTTTATCCATTCTATGTACAGTAGTTTACACCTACTAATACCAAACTATCAATCTATTCCTTCCCAAATCCCCTCCCTCTTAGCAACCATAAGACTCTTCTCAAGAACATGGGATAGCTTTCCATTTCTTTGTATTGTCTTCAGTTTCCTTTATTAATGTTTTATAGTTCTCAGCATATAGTCTTTCACCTTTTGGGGAAGGTTTATTTCTAAGTATTTTATTGTTAATATGATTTTTGAAAAAAAATTGTTTACATTGCCTTTCTGATATTTCATTGTTAGTATAAAGAAATGCAGTCAATTTCTATATATTAATCTTATATCTTACTACCTTACTGGTTTATCAGTTTTAGCAGTTTTTTGCGTGGAGTCTTTAAGGTTTTCTATATATAGTCGCATGTTATCTGAGTGTAGTGACAATTTTGCCTCTTCCCTTCCAATTTGGATACCTTTTCTTTCTTTTTTCTTGCCTGATTGCTGTGGCTAAGACTTCTGATTCTATGTTGAAGAGAAGTGGGGAGAGTGGGCATCCTTGTCTTGGTCCATATATTAGCAGGAAAGTTTTCAGCACTTCACTGTTGATTATTATGTTGGCTGTGGGTAAACACCTTTTTGTTGAGATATATTTCCTCTATGCTCACTTTGGTAAGAATTATTATCATGAATGGATGTTGAATTTTATAAAGTGCTTTTTTTTTGCATCTATATGGATGATTATGTGGTTTTGTCTTTTCATTTGTTGATGCAGTGTACCCCATGGATTGATTTGGCTATGCTGAATCATCCTTGTGACATTGGAATGAATCCTACTTGATCATGGTGAATATTGTCTTTTAATTGTGCTGTTGGATCTGGTCTGCTAATACTTTGTTGAGAATTTTTGCATCTATATTCATCAGAGATATTGGCCTCTAATTTTCTTTTTTTCATAGTGTCTTTTTCTGGTTTTGATGTCAGGGTGATGGTGACTTCTTAGAATGACTTTAGGATTCCTCTTCAGTGTTTTGAAAGACTTTAGAAGGCTCAATGTAAGCTCTTTGTATCTTTGGTAGGATTCCTCAGTGAACCCATCTGTTCATGCAATTTCGTTTGCAGGGAGTTTTCTCATCACAGATTCTATTTCACTTCTAGTGACCACTCTGTTCAAATTATCTTTCTTCTTTATTCAGTACTGGTGGGCTGTATGTTTTTAGAAACATGTCTATTTCTTCTAGGTTGTCCAGTTTGTTGGTATATAATTGTGCATAGTATTTTTTTTATGGTTTTTAGATTTCTGAGGTATCAGTTGTTATGTCTCTCATGTCATTTATTATTTTGTTTATTTGTGTTCTCTCTATTTCCTTCTTATTGAGCCTGTCCAGAGGTTTGTTGATTTTGTCCCCCCTTTCAAAGAGCTAGCTCTTGATTTTATTGATTTTTTTCTGTTTTTTAAATCTTAATGTATTTTTTTTCTGATCTTGATTATTTCCTTCCTTCTGCTGCCTTTAGATTTTGTTTGCTCTTTTTTTCTAATTCTTTTAAGTGATAGGCTAGGTTGTTTGAGATTTTTCTTGGTTTCTGAGGAAGTTATATGTGAACTTCCCTCTAAGAACAGTTTTGGCTACATCTCACAGATTTTGTAAGGGTGTGTTTTCATTGTCATTTGTCTCAAACTATTTTTTTTTTAATCTCTTCTTTGACTTCATAACTGAACCATTGAGCTTTTGAAAGCTGTGGTACATATACACAATGGAGTATTACTCAGCCCTTAAAAAGAATAAA
>SJYC01031455.1:0-31224 GCA_006408675.1 Madoqua kirkii | reverse complement strand
ATTACCATCTGCAATGATTTTGGAGTCCCCCCCCCCCTGCCAAATCAGTCTGACACTGTTTCCATGTTTACCCATCTATTTGGCATAAAGTGATGGGACCAGATGCCATGATTTTCGTTTTCTGAATGTTGAGCTTTAAGCCAACTTTCTCATTCTCCTCTTTCACTTTCATCAAGAGGCTTTTTAGCTCCTGTTCACTTTCTGCCATAAGGGTGGTATCATCTGCATATCTGAGGTTATTGATATTTCTCATGGCAATCTTGATTCCAGCTTGTGCTTCTTACAGCCCAGGGTTTCTCATGATGTACTCTGTATATAAATTAAATAAGTAGAGTGACAATATATAACCTTGATGTACTCCCTTTCCTATTTGGAACTAGTCTGTTGTTCCATGTCCAGTTCTAACTGTTTCTTCCTGACCTGCATATAGGTTTCTCAAGAGCCAGGTCAGGTGGTCTGGTATTGCCATCTCTTTCAGAATTTTCCATAGTTCATTGTGATCCACACAGTTACCATCTCTTTCAGAATTTTCCATAGTTCATTGTGATCCACACAGTTAAAGGCTTTGGCATAGTCAATAAAGCAGAAATAGATGTTTTTCTGGAACTCTCTTGCTTTTTCATAGTTTCACATAACTAATTCAGGATTTCTGTGACAACCAAGTGAGATATTCCAACTTTTAACTTATTGGACCCATCTAAACTTTTCCTCAGAAAACAATTTGTTAAGCAATAAAGCTGCTAAACAGGAATTAAAATACAGGTGAGTGGGAAGACTTTGCTTCTTTCTATTCACCTGATACCACATCTCTTCTGGCTTTGGGATCTATGGCACAGTGATGGTTTTTATTCAGCAGGTGTGATTTGGTCACAGGACACTCTGTCAGGTAGGGGAGAGAAACATATTAAGTATAATTGTATATGCAAAATGATGCTTATGAAATAATTATGGCTAAAAAGTGAAGTGAAGTTGCTCAGTCATGTCCGATCCTTTGCAACCCCATGGACTGTAGCCTACCAGGCTCCTCCCTCCATGGGATTCTCCAGGCAACAGTACTGGAGTGGGTTGCCATTTCCTTCTCCAGGGGAGTCTTCTCAACCCAGGGATTGAACCCGAGTCTCTCTCATTCCAGGCAGACACTTGAACCTCTGAGATACCAGGGAACTGAAGTGAAAGTGCAGTCGCTCAGTCATGTCTGACTGTTTACCACGACCCCATGGACTGTAGCCCACCAGGCTTCTCAGTCCATGGGATTTTCCAGGCAATATTACTGGAGTGGGTTATTTCCTTCTCCAGGGGATTCTCCCTACCCAGGGATAGAACCTGGATCTCCTGCATTGTAGGCAGACGCTTTACCCTCTGAGCCACCAGGGAAGCCCAGTTATGGCTATGGTAATTCAAAAGAGATTATTGCTGCTTGGGAAAAGTGGGAATGCTTTGTGGAGGAGGAAGTGCTGAAAGAGGGATGTGATGCTGAAATGAAGAGAATTTATTTATTTCAGGGGAAGAGAATACAATGAATAAAGGCATAGAGAAAGAAAAACATGTGGCCACAAAATTTGGTATTTTTGTAGTAAGTATCTGGGCCAGAATAAATAGGAAATAGATCAAAAAGATGAGATGGGACTGGATTACCAAGAGGCTTGCTTGGTAGGCTTTAGAACTTTAGACCCTGAATGTTGTTAGATGTCAAGATCAGCAATCTTGTTGATTATCATAGGTACTCACTTCAGTTCAGTTTCTCAGTTGGGTCCAACTCCCTGCAACTGCATCGACTGCATCACGCTAGGCTTCCCTGTCCATCACCAACTCCCAGAGTTTACTCAAACCCATGTGCATCGAGTCGGTGCTGCCATCCAACCATCTCATCCTCTGTCCTCCCCTTCTCCTGCCTTCAGTCTTTCCCAGCATCCCAGTGAGTCACTTCTTCGCATCAGCTGACCACAGTATTGGAGTTTCAGCTTCAACATCAGTCCTTCCAGTCATTTCCTTTAAGGATTGACTGGTTGGATCTCCTTGCAGTCAAAGAGATTCTCAAGAGTCTTCTCCAACACCACAGTTCAAAGGCACTCAGCTTTCTTGATAGTCCAACTCTTACATCCATACATGACTACTGGGAAAACCATAGCCTTAACTAGACAGACCTTTGTTGGCAGAGTAATGTCTCTGCTTTTTAATATGCTGACTAGGTTGGTCATAGCTTTTCTTCTGAGGAGAAAGCGTCTTTTAATTTCATGGCTGCAGTCACCATCTCCAGTGATTTTGGAGCCCAAGAAAATAAGTCTGTTGCTGTTTCCATCATTTCCCCATCTGTTTGCCATGAAGTAATGGGGCCAGATGCCATGATCTTAGTTTTCTGAATGCTGAGCTTTAAGGTAACTTTTTCACTCTTCTTTTTCACTTTCATCTAGAGGCTCTTTAGTTTTTCTTCACTTTCTGCCATTAAGGTGGTGTCATCTGTATATCTCAGAGAAGGCAATGGCAACTCACTCCAGTATTCTTGCCTGGAAAATCCCACTGACAGAGGAGCCTGGTAGGCTACAGTCCATGGGGTCGCTAAGAGTTGGGCACGACTGAGTGACTTCACTTTGACTTTTCACTTTCATGCATTGGAAAAGGAAATGGCAACCCACTCCAGTGTTCTTGCCTGGAGAATCCCAGGGACAGAGGAGCCTAGTGGGCTGCCGTATATGGGGTTGCACAGAGTTGGACACAACTGGAGTGACTTAGCAGCAGCAGCAGCAGCAGCATCTGTATATCTGAGGTTATTGATACTTCTCCCAGCAATCTTGATTCCAGTTTGTGCTTCAGCCAGCCCGGTATTCTGCATACAAGTTAAATAAGCAGGGTGACAATATACAGCCTTGACATACTCCTTTCCCAGTTTGGAACCAGTCTGCCATTACATGTCCAGTTCTATCTGTTGCTTCTTGACCCACATACAGATTTCTCAGGAGGGGCAGGTAAGGTAGTTTGGTATTTCCATCTCTTGGAGAAATTTCCATAGGTTATCGTAATCCACACAGTTAAATGCTTTGGCATAGTCAGTAAAGCAGAAATAGATGTTTTTCTGGAACTCTCCTGCTGTTTTGATAATGTTGGCAATTTTATTTCTAGTTCCACTGTCTTTGCTAAATCCAGCTTGAATATGTTGAAGTTCATGGCTCACATATTGTTGAAGCCTGGCTTGGAGAATTTTGTGCATTACTTCGCTAGCATGTGAGATGAGTGCAGTTGTGCAGTAGTTTCAACACTGTTTTGCATTGCCTTTTTTTGGGATTAGAATGAAAACTGACCTTTTTCAGTCCTGAGGCTACTGCTGAGTTTTCCAAATTTGCTGGCATATTGAGAGCAGCACTTTCACACACCATCTTTTAGGATTTGAAATAGCTCAACTGAAATTCCATCACCTCCACTAGCTTTGTTTGTAGTGATACTTTCTAAGGACCACTTGACTTCGCACTACAGGATGTCTGGCTCTAGGTGAGTGATCATACCATCATGGTTATCTGAGTCATGAAGATCTTTTTTGTATAGTTCTCTGTATTCTTCCCTCATGGCTTGGAGGTTAAAGCGTTTGCCTCCAATGCAGGAGACCCGGCTTCGATCCCTGGGTCAGGAAGATCCCCTGGAGAAGGAAATGGTAACCCACTCCAGTATTCTTGCCTGGAGAATCCCATGGATGGAGAAGCCTGGTAGGCTACAGTCCACGGGGTCACAAAGAGTCGGACATGACTGAGCGACTTCACTTTGACTCTGTGTATTCTTACCACCTCTTCTTAAAATCTTCTGCTTCTGTTAGGTCCATACCATTTCTGTCCTTTATTGTGCCCAGAGCAATTTACTATTTTCTGCTCACTACTTTGTAAGAGAGTACAGATTGTGTAGTTTTCAGAGTTTGATTGAAATTATCCCAATCTTCAACAGTTTTTTTTTTTAACCAGGTGAGACACTTCAAGATTAAAAATGTTTGTATGTTAAAATGTCTTGGTGATAAAGTTTCCTGCTGATAATACAAAACAAATCTTTTGTGTGTGCTTGCTTCTCTTAGGCTTTTTTTGAGTCCTCAACATCTTAGACACTAATAACTAGGATGATATTCCTAAAAGTGTGAAATCCCATTGCCGTGTACAGTGCTGTTTATTTTTTTTTTTAACCAGGTGAGACACTTCAAGATTAAAAATGTTTGTATGTTAAAATGTCTTGGTGATAAAGTTTCCTGCTGATAATACAAAACAAATCTTTTGTGTGTGCTTGCTTCTCTTAGGCTTTTTTTGAGTCCTCAACATCTTAGACACTAATAACTAGGATGATATTCCTAAAAGTGTGAAATCCCATTGCCGTGTACAGTGCTGTTTCTAACAGGCATAGGTCATAAATATTTGGTAGTGGTTGTCAAGTAAACTCTACACAGTATTAAACTTTTAATAATAGTGACTTTTAGTTGTTTTGAAAAACCAACAGTGCCAAGTGAAAAACCAAGTAATAATATTTAAATCAGAATATGATTTAATGAAAAATTTAAACCAAAATAATGATTTTTATTGCTTTTGTGTGTGTGTGTAAATGTTTGACATCAGAAACATAGTTCAGACTTGCTGCTTAAATAGAGGTCTGGTTTAATTGACATTTCCAGAAATTGTTCAGATTTCAAGTTGAATAAATGATTTATTGTTACTTTACTGATGTTTTGAGTATTTGCTACATAGTTTTTTCTTAAGCTGAGTTTCTTTGAAGCCTAAAGTTTTATTATTCTTATTGCTTCCTGGAAAACTTCATTTCAGTGACAAATTTGATTCAAAATGAGAGGTTGGCTAGTTGCCACTTCGCTGAAAACATCCCTCTCTTCTTTGTTATTACAAACTCCACATTTCCTGAAAGTATTCAGTTTCCATTTGTGCACTTTTAGAAACTGTTTTGCATACCATCCATATTCTGTAATTGTTAATTTACTTTTGTTTTTGTTATTTAATAGGCGGGAGAATATTGTTCAACACATTTGACCTCCAATTGACTGTAATTATTCTAAAAGTTTAAGGTTTAGCTAAAGATTGTGGCAACCTTACCAGAGGGGCTCTGACTTTCTGAATGTTGAGCAGATTTCTCCAGTGTGTTCTCTATAGCCCATGAAGAGTATATTTGCTAAACCCCGTATTTGTCTAGTCATTTCTTTGGACTCATTTCTGAAGCAGTGGCAACAGGGAGGTTAAACTGTAGGCAGTAATCCTGAAATGAGGCTCAAGGGTAGTTGGAATGGGGGTTTGTAAATTATTTAGAATTTCTCTGGCTTCTGCCTGGTGCAGTGTTCGAACTTTGGAGTTTGTCCTAACCAATTATCTCAAGGAAAGTTCTATTTCCCAAGGACTCTGTTGTTTTGTTATTGTTGTTCATCTTCTTCACACACACCTTTCTTTTTTTGTTGTTTTTTAAACACATGGAGAATTTATAAGCCATTTAAGAAAGAATCTGATATTAATTTTCCCCTCCCCACACACTAAAAAGTAGTGCTGTTTATTTCATTGACTCCTATGAATTTTAAAACAGAAATAAAGTGAACTTTCAGAGATTGTGAACATATTGGAGTATTTATCTTATAGTTGAAAGTTGACATTTCACCTTAGTGGTTGTTTTGCTTGTATTATAGAATTAATGGTCTTAGTACTAAAGTACATATTTATTTATAAATGCTAGAAATTGGCAATTCAGGAATTTATTAGGTGGTGGTCAGAAATTTAGAATTCAGTATTGTAAAAATCAAATGTCCTCCTTGGTGGTACTTAGTCGTTTTATTTGGTATGCTTTATGATACCACTTTATGCATTAACTCAGTTTTACAGATTGAGATTTTAAAACGTGCATTTAAAAATTTAGCCCACCAGTCCTATATTTAAGTATCTGTGAACTGAACAGTTGCTCATAGGTGATGTTTCATTTAAGAAGTTTATTAAAATATTTAATTGTTCACAGCAGGGTTTGTGAAAATCTCATGTTTTAGCATAGTCAAAATCTGCATAGCTGCTTTAACCACTGTGAACTTACTTCCTAATATTTACACCCAGACAGGTATGTTATAAACTGTTGTCACTTATGGAGTCCCATTAAGTTCAAGTGCTTCTCTGGACCTTTTTGAAGTGCTTGTAATACATTTATTTAAATCAGCTTTTCTCTCAACAGATTTTTGGTAATGTTTTTTCAGATTGTAAACTGCAAGAAATATATGCAAAAAATTCCTTCCTTCCTTTGATGAACATTCACACACCTCAGGGAACTTGAAATCTCAAGAAGGCAACAAATATGTATCTTCGTACTTGAAGAGCAGCATGTTAGCAGGGTGATCAAAGTGCCCTGATGGTGCTCTGCTGGAACTTTAAGGGAGAAGGCACTTTCTAAAGGGGATAGTCCTTGAACACTGACCAGGATTTCAAGGTGGGGACAGCATTCACATGATGTGTGTTGTTTGGAGTCCATTGCTTCCCACATTTTGTTTTGTGGATCTCTGCGTTCATGAGAAGGTATCTATGTCTCTCTGTTTCCCCTTGTGTTTTTTATTTGCATTGTATGTCAAGAATAATACAGTAGTGAATGAGAAATTGACAGGTAGAATAGAGGAAAAGCAGAGAGGATAGATAGAATTTGCTGGAGCAGTGTTCTTCAGTAAGCCATAGGAAATGGGGAAAAGTGCAAAAGTGAGAGGTGGCTTTAGACAAGAGCAAAGACATATCTGTGTAATAAGAGAGGAGATAAGGATTGATGAGTACAGATGCAGTAGGTGGTAGATGTGGCAAAAACCACTCCTTCAGTGGTTTTTGACTATCATTGAAAAAAGAAGCAAGGTCATCTCTTGAGAGCAAAGATAGAGAAAGAGATGTCAGAGGTTTGTAGAGGGCAAAGAAGAAAAGGGTTAGTCTTGCAGGAGAGCAGTAAAGTGAAGGGCCTCTGGAAAAGTGATTTAATTCTCTGCATGATGGCAGGAGCCCACATAAGTTGTGGTTTTGAATTTAAAGTATCACCAGTTTGTGTGGGTTTGGGTTTCATATAGTCAGATTCAACTGTATAGGCTGAAGCACTGATTAGGTGGAGAGTTGGATTTAACTGGAGTTTTATCAGAGTGTACAAGGACATGAGAGAGGGCCAAGGCAGTTGAAGGTTCATGCACAGAGTGACTCTAATGAGCGACCATGGAATTTCAACTACGAGAAAGCATGAGAATGAGGGACAAGAAAGGTGGTGGGACCTGTGGTTTACGAACGCCAGTTTGCCAGTTGCCTGAAGTTCACTGTGGTAATACCAATTTGAATTATGATTTTAGGCCTTACTGTTGGTAGTAAGGGTGCGTTAACCATGGCTTCCCCGCCCCGCCCCCCAAAAAAGTTTATTTTGAGATTCTCCTAGTATTCCATTTTTTTGGAGGCATAATCTATAGAAATACATTTCTCCCCCTTTTGTTCCATCTCACAAACATTATTTTAGTTAAAACTTCAGTTTACTTTGAAGAAATTGTTTTCCAGTGTAATTTGTGATAACATGAGTGTTTTTATATTCCTGTTGTCTAAACGCTGGTGCCAGATTCCAGTTGGATGATATGCAAAGGAAATTTAGGTTTAGGTGATGTCATGTGTAATCTCAAACAGAGGACCAAATGCTTGAATGAGAATTTTTTTTAAAGTTAGATTATACCTTTTTTTTCCTTTAAAAAAAAAAGGAAAATGTTCATAAATGGTATATTTAGATAAAATTTCAAGATATGTTTGTGTTTAACAAGGAACTCCTTTCCAAGGTTTTTTAAAAGTTGTTTTCTACAGATAAACACTGTAATTATATGGTAAGGAGGAACTGCTACAGTTTTGATTAGCCCTTTAGGTTTGATTAGTGCTGAAGACAGCTTAAAATATATATTACTGTAAATAAATTTCTTTTGGATCCCCTTAATTAAGATTCTGCCTTTTCTTGCATACAAATTGATGTAATAGTGATACTTAGAATTACTTGACCTGTGTCTTATAGTAGATGAGGGGGATGGGGTGAGGGCATCCTCTTAGGGACTTGTTAGCAGCGTGGATAATTCATCTGTGTCAGTTTTTCAACCTTGGCACTGATGATATTTTGGACTATATAATTCTTCCTTTAGAGGGCTGTCCTGGGCACTGTAAGATGTTTAGCTACATCTTGGGCGTTGATTCACTAGTTGCTCAGTCTTGACAATCAGAAACTTTGACCTCAGAGGTCAAAATTGCCTCAGGTTGAGTACCAGTGATTTAGGGTAATAGAAGAGGGACCGAGATTCTGGCATTTGGGTAAAGTTGGAGTTCTGCATCTGTGGAAATTATTTTCCAGTTACTTTCTCTATTGAAGTGGAAGGTCAAGTCATGAGAGAAAGAACAAATGGCAGGCAGGCAGCTCTTTCTGTAGTTTTGTCTTTGTTCTGTGGTGGTTGACACTGCAACACTGGCATTTTAGAAATTTATCTTGATCGATCAAGATACAGTCCCAGTAACACTTCAGCCTGACATGGTCAGCTGTAATCTTTGTAGACTTAATTCAACAAGTCCTATTTTTCTATGTATATCCAGTCGACTTTTTAAAAAATGAAGTTCTCATTCTTTTTGATTTGACTTTGGGCATATCTAACCATTTGTTCAATTCAGAAAATATTTCTGTCCTTGCCTTCTGTTGAGCCTCACTTACTTTGCTTGCTTTCTTCTCCACTTTCTTGAGTTCCATTGCACTAATAGGCAATAATAGTAATAAAGAGTCTTTTGTTGTAAACAGCACCAGGTTGGAGTTTTATGACCAAGGCAGTGTGGTCAAGCCACAGAGACTGAGGTGAAATCTGTAAAAGTTGTTCCAGTTAGCAGTTTGGAATGAAGGCCATGAAGGAAATCACTTAAATTATAGAGATACTCAAGTAAAGAATGTTGACAGTTATGAGATATGCTGCTGCTGCTAAGTAGTTTCAGTCATGTCTTACTCTGTGCGACCCCATAGATGGCAGCCTACCAGGCTCCCCCGTCCCTGGGAGTCTCCAGGCCAGAACACTAGAGTGGGTTGCGATTTCTTTCTCCAGTGCAGGAAAGTGCAAAGTCAAAGTGAAGTCAGCTTAGTCGTGTCCGACCCTTAGCGACCCCCTGGACTGCAGCCAACCAGGCTCCTCCACCCATGAGATTTTCCAGGCAAGAATACCAGAGTGGGGTGCCATTGCCTTCTCCTATGAGATATGACCAGCTTCTTTTAACTGGTGCTTACTGTTATGTCATTGGCATCTTCTACAACATCCTTTCAGGTAATTACTTAAAATCCTTTCAGTAGCTATGCATATAGATTCAAAATACAGCTGGTGATAGCCGGGTAAGTAACTACTAATTCTATAATGAGTGAGTGTTCCATGGAGAATGACCATATCATCTATACTGTACTTCAAGATTTTGCCCTGAATCTTTTTGGTTTCTCCTTCCTTCTTTCTAGTCTACTCTCCTGTAACATTTTAGAAGCAGTTTGTGTCCTGCTCAGGTACGTGCATGTCCCTATTACATGACACGACTGTTTATTTTAATTGGAGGTTAGTTTACAATATTGTATTGGTTTTGCCATACATCAACATGAATCCACCACGGCTGTACACATGTTCCCCATCCTGAACCCCTCTCCCACCACCCTCCCCATACCATCCCTCTGGGTCATCCCAGTGCACCAGCCCCTAGCATCCTGTATAGGAAGAATTTCTTAAACAATTTTGGACCTAAGAAGCAACCATAATTACTCATTACCTTTCCACTTTGAATAACTGTTCTGCTTTCAGTATTCCCCTTTTATACAAACAATTTATGCATGTATTTTTCAAAGTGCATATTCCGTGGAGAAAATAAGTATACTTTAAAATGGGTAGTGAAGAATATTAATTCACTTCACAAAAATTCATTCTGATATAGATTGCTTTGCTTACAGAGCAAAACTGTATAGTTTCCAAGAAGTTCTTTATATTAATTCAGAGCCCACTTTACAAAAAGATGTTAGATTTTTTCTCATTTCACACTCCTTTTCAAATGCTGAGTAATCAGAATATCTTAGGAGTGAATATTGAGTTCGATTGAGCCCCCAATATTTGTAATTCCTAATATGTGCTACATACTGCAGAGCTGATTAAGATACACCTTTGTTGAGAGACTTGGTAGGTGATCAGTCAGGAAGGACGTTATTCTTTACAAAAGAGGTGAAGACAAGATCAGGGGTAGTTGCTGCTGCTGCTGCTGCTGCTGCTGCTGCTAAGTCTCTTCAGTTGTGCCCGACCCTGTGCGACCCCATAGATGGCAGCCCACCAGGCTTCCCCATCCCTGGGATTCTCCAGGCAAGAACACTGGAGTGGGTTGCCAGTTCCTTCTCCAGTGCATGAAAGTGAAAAGTGAAAGTGAAGTTGCTCAGTTGTGTCCAGCTCTTCGCAACGCCATTGGACTGCAGCCCACCAGGCTCCTCCGTCCATGTGATTTTCCAGGCAAGAGTACTGGAGTGAGGTGCCATTGCCTTCTCCGAAGGGGTGGTTCAGAATGATATTAATGTATCACAGGATTACAGCATTATTTTGGTATTAATAAAAATATATTCATGTTCTTCAGTTTGTATATTGGATACTTCTAACAGTAGGAAAATTGATATTTTTTCTTTCAAATGACTGCATAGCTTTCCATAGTTACATAGTTGAATTTAGCTCCAATTTTGACTTTTTCAGAATTATTTATTACTATAGCTTTGTAGGTCAGTCTCAAAGAACAGTTAACTCTGCAAGCTGTTAAGACTCTACGTTTTCCTAACTGTGAAATTAGGATCATGTGTCAAATTGTATAAATATTTTAGTACAAAATACTCTGTTATCAGAGTATTTGGTTGAGTACCATAAAGGAGTATAACATCTGGTCATCAGAAATGTAACACAAATCTGTAGAGTTAACTCTGAAAATTCTGTAATCTGTGTTAAGAATTTTGCTTTGGACATTTCAGTGAAATAATTGTTGTGAAATTCAAGTTGCTGTTGGTAACTTGATTTATTTCGGACACATGAGTTCTAAATGTGATAATGTACTCCTTTGATGTGCTACTTTTTTTAATATGATAGATTTATATTTTGGTGTGTTTTTAGTTAAACTATGCAGGGAGATAATCAGTAATGAAAGAGGCCTATTAAATATAGTAAGAAAAGTGTGGTTGGGTACCAAATTAATAATGTCAGTATAAAATGAAATTTTAAAATTATACTTGAGAAATTTTCATGTGAAATGTCTGAGATTTAAGTCGGAGTAATGTTTCTAAGTACTTAGACAGGGGGAAAATAAGAATCACATTGGGAAGACAGATGAACAACTATAAAAGTGGATGTAAATTATGTAAAAAGTTTTATGTGGTGATTGTTTCTAATTTGTATACTTGTAGCTGAAATATTTTTGCTTAGCCAGTAAAAAACCTTCATATCTTCAGGTTATTATCTTGTCCATTTATGTAGTATAGAACTTTGGTTAACCTTTACCTGCAAACATGGAGTATTGTTCTCACATTTAATGTAAGTGTTTGCACTGGGTTATCCTAGCTTTGCCATTCTTCCTCTTTCTCGTATATAATGTGAAAGTGAAGGTCGCTCAGTTGTGTCTGACTCTTTGCGACATCATGGACTATATAGTCCATGGAATTCTCCAGGCCAAAATACTGGAGTGGATAGCCTTTATAGGATTATTCTCTTGACCCCTTATATAGATAGTCCTTTTTCCTTTTGATTCCTATAATACAAATTGTGAGATCTGAAATATTTGGTTTTGTTAATTTGGTGAGGTAGAAATGGTAATAGAATTTGTTATATTGTGATATTTTGTCAGTCATTGGGCCAGTGTTTAGAAACATTTACCAATTTCGTTGCATCTCACATTTCTCTTATCTTGATATCTAACAGACACTCTGTAAGGGAGTCGAGGAAAGGAAGTGTAGTATATTAAATATCTCTGATTAAATTGTCTTGCCATGCTTTCAAGGGAAGACAGGACAAACTATGAAACAGGGATGTGTACTTTTTATTATAGCATATATGTGTTTTATCATGCTATATTTAAAATACCTCTTTTACTACCCTGTATCCTGCCATGTTAAAATAAGACAGTAGTATGTCTGTTTCTGCATCATGGTGACATAGTTCCTTGACTTTGTTGTCTGTCTGCTTGTAGTGGTTTTGTTGCTGTATGTGATAATTACATTCAAAGAACACCTACAGTGCCATGCTTTAACCATTGCAGTTCTTACTTTGAGATCTTAGAGTCATGTTTTTAAAAACATGATAGGTGCTTTTGACTGAAAAAAATTCACTTTGTACTTTTTTCTGTGGGTGAGAGTTTCTTAGGTTTAGGACCACTAGTTTGGCAAACTTCTTTTTTCTTTTTCTTTGCTTCTAGTGTGCCATGCCCCTGTTTCCAAAGATGAACAAGGCATATTTTCTGATCAATTATATCACAATCTGTAATGCTGTCTATAAAAGCTGTTAGTTCTGGGACTGGGAGAGACAACTGTTGTCTTCTGTGGGAGCTCAGAAGAACACTTGTTTTTTTTTTGCCTTAAATGATTTGGAAGGAAGCATAATGAGGGAATGCTTATTCCTTGGAAGACACTGTGTCAGGAGGGATGGAGACTCATGTATATTGAAATTTTCCTTTGTGCTAGACAGTTTATGAGGCATCTTCCTGTATGTTATCTCAGTTATTATCCTTAACAGTTATGCTATGGAATGAAGTGTTCTGAGTCGACTGAGGTTCCAGTACACATTCAGGGTTACACAGATGTGAAGTGAAGGATCATGACCACTCAGTTTTAAGGTGGTGAAGCTAGGGCTCTAGAAGTTTTTGACTTCAAATCTTTTCTTTGGTATGCTTTGTTGCCTTGGGGTAGATGTTTAGTATTCCAGATGAAGTATCTAGTAGGGAGTAGAAGAGGATCTTCCCTGGTGGCTCAGACGATAAAGTATCTGTCTACAATGCGGGAGACCTGGGTTCGATCCCTGGGTTGGGAAGATCCCCTGGAGAAGGAAATGGCAGTCCACTCCAGTACTATTGCCTGGAAAATATCATGGACAAAGGAGCCTGGTAGGCTGCAGTCCATGGGGTTGCAAATAGTCGGACACGACTGAGCGACTTCACTCACTCACTCACAGGAAGATTACCTAAATTCTATAAAATGTACTTTCATTTTCTGTGGCCATTTACTGAAAGCTGGAGGTTTCTCATTTCTAGAGAATAAAAACTAGAAGATGTTCTTTCAGTTCTTTCAGTTCTTTCTGGAATATATGGCAAAAAGGATCTTTTTGGTAATGATGTCACTAGTTACTCAAAATAATGCCCTTGAACTTTGTTATGACCTTTCTCATTGAAGGTGAAGGGAGAAAATCACATGCTGGTATCTGAACTTTTTACATCTGAAAACGTGATTCTTTCATTTTAGAAAGGAACTCTTTGGTCCTTTTCTTGAGTTATTGACTTAGAGGTAAGCAGTGGTACAGAATTTTAACTTCTGTGCAAGTTAGGGATATCTGTTGGGGAACTTATACCCAAGTGGGTCTTGATTGAGTCTTTCATGCCCCAGAAGGAGATTCTGTAGTTTTATGTCCCTGGACTTGGCCTGTGGTTTTTGTCTTATTAAGCACTTGTTAACTTAGAAACAACGGAAATTTTGGATAATAAGAAAGAAGTCATATTTATTAAATCTGCTTAAAGCTGATTTAAAAAATAATGATAAAGTTGAGAGTTTTCAAAAGTTTATCTTTGATCAGTGTATCTGATTGATAGGATAAAATATAATAAGGATAAAGGTGAAACCCTGCATTAAGATTTTAAAAAGCAGATTGACAGGTATAGATGGTGGAGCTGGGCCTTGACAGTATTGTGAGTAAAAGAAAAGCTGGATGTTTTGGTCTGTGCCTAGTGAAGTTTACGTGATGCCTAGTCTGTCTTGATTGTATTCATATCAGGGTACTTGAATAGTTTTACTGCTCTCTCTCTTTATCAGAGATGTCTGGAATTAGATGCTCATGTTGGAAAGCTCATTCTAAGGACTTTGAAAACTGGAGCCATGACAGGACAGAAGGGCTGGTTGGGATGGGGCTAAGTCTGGGGACCATGTCGTACGAGGAATGGTTATAGCAATTAGGTATATTTAGCCTAAAGAGGAAACAAAACACATGTTGGCTGTCTCTTAACAAGGCTTTCCATGACTTGGCGACTGAAGGACAACAAGCCTTTGCAGTGCAAGTTTTTTAGATGCTTACTCAACAACCCGTAGAAGTCGATTTATAATCCATCAGTTTCAAATGTGGTCTGCAGTCATAGGGGTGAGAGGGAGTCCTTTAGTCTCTTTCAGGAGCTGAAAACAATTTTTGTAATATTTGCCTCTTTTACTGTGTTGAAATTTGTGCCAGTGATGCAAAAGCAGTGGTGTGTCAAACTGCAGGTGCCTTATGAAATTAAGGCAGAGGAATCAAACTGTGTTAGTTGTCATTGTTTTATTCTTCATTGCCACACATTCAAAGAAGGCAGTACCTTATATTTAAGTGTCACTGATCAAGACATAAAAATTATTAACTGTATTAAATCTTGACCCTTGAGTATGTGTCTTTTTAATACCCAATGAGATAAACTAACAAGCATCTACATACATCAGACACTTATGCTCAGGGTGGTTATCTCAGGGGGAAGCATTTGTGTAGTTATCTGAATTTTGTGTTAAATCAGCTGCTTTCTTGGTTTTCAAAAAGCAACGGACAAACTATAGTTTCAGACCTAGGTTTTAGGCAGATATTTTCTCCAAAATGAACTTGAAGTGAGCTTGTCAAGGAAGACTGCCTTATTTGTTGCTTATTATAAAATTTGTGATTTCATGTGAAAATTATAGTTTAAAAACTTCTATCAGCTACTATGTTTTCTTAGGTTCCCAGTACCTAAAGATTTTTTCTGATAAGATCTTTGGAGATAATAGTAAGTGTGATTTTATTTCTGGGTATTGTCTGGTAATGGTAACCCACTCTAGTATTCTTGCCTGGAAAATCCCATGGATGGAGGAGCCTGGTGGGCTACAGTCCATGGGGTCACAAACAGTAAGACACGACTGAGTGGACTTCACTTAATGGTAAAATGTGTCAGCAGATAGAAGATGTGCATACCTCAGAATGAGTATTTTCCAGACAATCAGTGCATGATGTTACAAAATCATGCATTGAGTTAACAGGTCCATTTAGAGGGCAAGGCAAACAGTGGGGTTTTAATGTGACAGATGATGGAAAGTTCATTGATACAGGTTTTTAGATTGTACTAATGTTTAGAGGCTTCCTGGTGGCCCAGACGGTAAAGCGTCTGCCTACAATGTGGGAGACCCGGGTTCGATCCCTGGGTTGGGAAGATCCTCTGGAGAAGGAAATGGCACCCCACTCCAGTACTCTTGCCTGGAAGATCCTATGGACGGAGGAGCCTGGTAGGCTATAGTTTATGGGGTTGCAAAGTGTCGAACACGACTGAGCAACTTCATTCAGTCACTCGATGTTTAAAACTACCATTTAGCAGCTTTTGGTATAACACAGCTAATTCTAAGGATTAGTAAAATGTCCCTTTCTTCTCCAAGTACCTATTTGCATGGAGTTGGATTTTTTTTTGTAAACTTTAACCAAGACAGCATATTACAATGTATTGCATTTAGAAGCGAATCAACAATTCAGTTGTTTTCTGTTAAGGCAGACTTAAAAATGGTTAGCAATAATGAAAATCAGCATCCCTTTACTCAACTAATTTTGGTGAATATAGTTATTTTTCCTATGAATAATATATTGTGTGATGATATATAAGTGTAAAGGGATCCATCACTCTCGGTGCATGACTTCAGCTTTATATTTTCATCAGTTTGCCTTGGTATGATCCAGCTCTGGGAACCTGAGACACTTTCAGAAAGAAGTTGATTTATAATCCACAGTGCTTGTCAGTTAATTGACAGTGGAATGAATTGGGAAAGCTTGCTGCTCTCCAGCATGCTTTTTCATTGTGTCTTGGTACCTGGGAAACTAAATTAGCAGTGTTAAAGGATTGCTTGGTGAACATGAGATCAAAGGAATTAAATGTTTTCTGGGACATATTATAGTGTGTCCCTGCTGCACATTAGTGAGCACCTCTCTGCTGTCTGGTGTCTCTTAAATATATATATGTATATATTCCCCCAAACCCCATCGTCTCATAATTGATTCAGTGCTGTAATGTTTTTCTAAGGCCAAACTCTGATCACTTTGATTCAGCTCATCAGACATCTTAGTCCTGTCACATTTTGAAGACTCCTTCAGGCAACTTACGCTTCTTATTGTCTTTCATTTCAGAGAAGTGTTCCCCTCTGCCTCACCTCCACCCCCACCCCCGACCTTGTCTGTAGCATCTTGTGGGTTTCCATTTGGATCATGTTCTTTTAAAAAGTATTTCAGAGTCTATATTATGGCCTGGCACTTTTTTTTTTTAAACTCCCTCCTACTATCATTGTTGGAATTGTTTAAACAGATAACTGTCTTTTTAGGCTTGCTGAAGAAGAAAATTCTAATTTTAGTTTCCATCTTGGATCTTGGGAGTTTATAAAACAGGGAGACTTCCAGGAAGTATCTTGAGGGATTAAACAGTTGTTTTTATAGACTTGGTTGGATCCTATAGGCTTTGGGGTTACTCACATTTAAGACAGGTTTAATTTTCTCACCTTCCTTCTGATTGGAGGCCAGGAAATGTGTGGGGAGAGGAGCCTAATAGTTTCTCATCCTAAAGATTTATGCTGTTCATTTGTTCATTCATTTAGAAAATGTTCCTTAAGCACCAGATACTCTTCTAGGAGTTAAAGAGATGTGTTACTTCTGTTTAGTACTCTTATTGTCCTCATAACTAATTTAGTTAAATCATTAGATAAAGCTAATTTAGTCACATTGAAGATTTTATATGTAGGAATAAAAATGTCTTCATTTTGAACGTAAAGAACTACATTCACATAAAGATCTTCATTTTATACTTTCAACAGGCGGGTAGCACAAGATCAGGTTGTCTTAATAGATATTGGTGACAGACTTGGTACATGTAGCTTAGATGGCCTATGAAAATTTACATGTGGTGAATTTTTTAGTGTTAGAAGATTTTCTAAGTTGTATGTATTTAAAAAGCTAACATGTATTTTATCTTGAATATTTTAAATGTGGTGAAAATGTCTAAAAAATGTCATTCTTTGAATAAACATCATTAAAGAAACTTGTTGGTCAGTTCGTTTGGATTTTATAAAATACAGTCCATCAGTTCCAGGCACAAAAAGCAGTATTATAGCTATTAATGTGATCAATACACATCAAAAGGAAATGTTAGCAATGAAGCAATAATGAATAAGGAAGTCAAGGGAATAAAAATATAGGTGAGGAAGGAACACTCTGGAATGTTGACATGGCAGTAACACAGTGTTTTTTAAGGCAACTAAGTTTAAAATTGGTTATGTTTGACATTGTGTTGTCCAGTCTCTCTAAATTGTTTCATAAGGGAATACACAAAATATGATGAATTGACCTCTTGACACTTCAGAATAATCTCTACATAAAACAAATACTTGTAAGTGATAGCCCTTACTTAGAGAACAGGATTTTAAGAAGTGTGAATATTACGGAGAAAAATTAAACCTCTACATCCTAAATCAGTATAACTACAAAGAGGAAAAATGAATTATACAGTATCTGCTGGGCTGTTGATTATGACATTTTTATATTAAAGTATTAACATCCTTAATAGGCTGGCATCTAATCTGCTTCCCAAATTAAAATGAAAAAAAAAATCAGTTGTTTAATCTGCCTTCTTTTAAGGGACGCTTTTATGTATAAAAAATCATACTATTCCTTTCTTGCCCAAAATTTCAACCCTAGTATCTTTTTATCTAACTTTTTATCTTAGTGAATTAAAATATATTCTGTAAACCATTTTATTCCCTTCAGGAAGTTGCTTTACTTTCTGAGTTGTCTTTCGACCCCCTTTCCTATCCATTTCTTTATTTTTATAAATTCATCTTTAATCCTTTGTCTCTCTGAAGCACATTCTAGTTTTTAAAGATTTAATTCTAGAATAGCTTCTTATTTTTATGATGTAAATTCATGGGTTTATATATGAAGAATTTTATCTTCATACTCGAAGTCAAAGGATGAAAAATTTGATCCCTAAAGAGGAGTTTTGCCAAATTTCCAATTCAGTGAAAGTAAATTGTTGTGGGATTGCAACTGCAAAAGCGGTAATAAATTTTCTTACTGAAAGATGTATACTGATTTTTTTAATCACCCCTTTTCACTCACTCACTCAGCAGTTATTAACTGCTCAGTTTGTACCAGTCACTGTGCTGTAAGCACTGGGGAATATAGTGGTGGATGCAAAGAAACTTGAACTTTTGCAGTCTTTGAATGTAAACTGTTGGGGAGATGTAGGCATTGGGAAAGGCACATAAATACACATAAAAAAATCACAACTGCTGTAAGGAGAGAAACTGGATTGTATGGTGCTATGTAGATAGTACGAGACTTAATAAAAGAAAATCAGTTGTCTGAGGAAGTGGTGTTTAAACTAAAATGTGAAAGTAGAGTAGAGTTGAAGTGGATAAAGAGAGGAGTGGCAGTATTTCTGTGGCAGATAAGACAGCAGCCCTTGGTAGCAGGAAGCTCTGTGTATGGCAGGAATGGAAGACCAGTGTGGCTCTAGCAGAGAAAGTGCCTGAGAGAGTGTTACCAGACGAGACAGATCGATCTGAGTGTCAGTGGGCGCAGACCAGGCACAGCAGGGTTGCAGATGGCTCTCCAGACATGATAAAGACTTATCCTAAGAACTAGGAGAACCGGTGTTGCATATTTAAGCAAGAATTGGGAGTGAGGGCACTGACAGAATGTGTGCAGATGAGGATTGAGAAAGGAAAGGTGTGACTTGGTCCAGAATTTAGTGTGCAAGGTGGCTACAAGAGCATGTGACCAAAAAGAGAGCATGGACATTCTGCTCAGGAAGCTTGTATAGTCTTCCAAGGAAGCGATGACGCCTTTTTGTTGTTGCTGGTTTTTTAAAATTGCTGTAAGCCCCCTTTCCAAGGCAGTTTCTAGCACGTTATTGGGTTAGAAGCTTGGATGTTATTTATCCCAGTGTTTTCCTGCAGCACCAATGCAGAAGGCTGCTTGTTTCTTTGGATTATTAACACAAATATAATCCGAAAGCAGCTATATGAAGGCTAGTATTTGTAAGCATGCATTGTAATGTGCTTTTGGGAAACTGATTAAAAATGTATGAGTATAAGGTGATCCTTAATTGGTTTATATTCCAGCTACACATTTTGCAGGTCATTACTGTGGCAGTGTAAACTTCTGACATAAAAAAATGACTAAAAGTGACCATAAGTTGAAACCCTAACTTATTAGTACAGAATCGTCTTTGAATTGTGTGTTAGCTGTAGCCTACATTTAAGGCACTTAAAATGAATTCGTTACCTAGGCTTTACTGTTTTGCTTCTTGCTGTGTCTTTGAAACTAGCTTACACCCTTACAGATGTAAATTATGGTAGCAGTTACTTATCACTAACCTGTGGTCCTGTGTGTAATTGTCAGTGTACAAATACTGAAGCTGTAGCAGACAGAAACCTACTGCCCTCTTCTTTGGCAAATGTAACTGAGAGTGGGAGATAATGCCTGAAGACTTTAGCCAAACAGCCATCTGTTTAAAGTGCCTTGTTTTAAAATGTAGGGACTCATGTCACATCCGTCAGAAGAGACTCTTTGCAGCTGCAGCAGCTTCTGTTGCAGTTAAATCAATAAACAAAAAGTGTTTCTCCTTCATATTTTACTGCTCTGTTCCTAAGTCTCTTTTTGTTGTTGAATTTTTCTTTTGCGTACATAGGATTTTGATTGAGGATGTTGAATTGTTTATCGACAGGAAGGTTCAGCTCATGAGTGAATGGTTTGAGAATATTAAATACATTTTTGGGGGGCCAATCCCTGAAGTAATAAAGGTAAAACTGAGAGGGAGAAATGATTTTAATTCTTTTTCTTGATGCACATGGTTATGTGCCTTGGCACATAGTGCAGATAGAAGAATGACATGGACAAGGATCAGCAAGTAGGTCCCTGTGAAGTAAGCTCACCCACAATATTTGAACCCAGTATAATTTAGGAATCTGTGAATAGACCTATATCTTTTTAAATATGTAAAGTTTTATGATAAATATTACATAGGCCAACTTGCATTGTAAAGTGTTTTTCCCTCTTCCCCAAGAGTCTCAGTTTTACTTCTTTTATCGTGTGATGCCTTCTATGGTTGAAAAAATAATTGTTTTATTCTTTTGATATTATAGGCTTTGAAAATGCATTGCTATTATGTGTTTCATTACTCCTAAAGCCCTGCCAACTTGAAGATATTACTGGAGAGTCAGTTTAGATTAGTCTGTTTTATAAAAGTTTTAAAAATACAATTTCAGGTTAATTCACCTCTAAGCAAGGGTTGTGTGTTATAATTATGTACTTTTAAAATTTAGGAAACCTTTACTGTGAATCTTTGTAAAAACCCTTTCCATGTACATTTAAAATTTATTCACCTTATAAACAATGCAGTTATCACAAATATAAAGAGAGGTGTAGTTAATGAGTATTTTGGATTTAATATATATTTTTCATTAATAAGGGTGATATTATAATTAGTAGCTGAGAAAAGGAAAGAAGCTAAGGCAAAGGAGAAAAGAAAAGAAATACCCATTTGAATGCAGAGTTCCAAGGAATAGCAAGGAGAGATAAGAAAGCATTCTTCAGTGATCACTGCAAAGAAAATAGAGGAAAACAACAGAATGGGAAAGACTAGAGATCTCTTCACAAAAGTTAGAGATACCAAGGGAACATTTCATGCAAAGTTGGGCATAATAAAGGACAGAAATGGTATGGACCTAACAGAAGCAGAAGATATTAAGAAGAGGTGCCAAGAATACACAGAAGAACTGTACAAAAAAGATCTTCATGACACATAATCACAGTGGTGTGATCACTCACCTAGAGTTAGACATCCTGGAATGCGAAGTCAAGTAGGCCTTAGGAAGCATCACTATGTACAGAGCTAGTGGAGGTGGTGGAATTCTAGTTGAGCTATTTCAGATCCTAAAAGATGATGCTGTGAAAGTGCTGCATTCAGTATGCCAGCAAATTTGGGAAACTCAGCAGTGGCCACAGGACTGGAAAGATCAGTTTTCATTTCACTCCCAAAGAAAGCAATGCCAAAGAATGCTCAAACTACTGTACAATTGCACTCATTCCACACGCTAGCAAAGTAATGCTCAAAATTCTCCAAGCCAGGCACAGTATGTGAACTGTGAACTTCCAGATGTTCAAGCTGGGATTTAGAAAAGGCAGAGGAACCAAAGATCAAGTAGCCAACATTTGTTGGGTCATCGAGAAAGCAAGAGTTCCAGAAAAACATCTACTACTGCTTTATTAACTATGCCAAAGCCTTTGACTGTGTGGAACACAATAAACTGCGGAAAATTCTGAAAGAGATGGAATACCAGACCACCTGACCTGCCTCCTGAGAAATCTGCATGCAGATCAAGAAGCAACAGTTAGAACTGGACATGGAACAATAGATTGGTTCCAAATCGGGAAAGGAGTACATCAAGGCTGTATACTGTCACCCTGCTTATTTAATTTATATGCAGAGTACATCATGAGGAATGCCAGGCTGGATGAAGCACAAGCTGAAATCAATATTGCCAGGAAAAATATCAATAACCTCAGATACACAGATTATACCACCCTAATGGCAGAAAGCGAAGAAAAACCCGAGAACCTCTTGATGAAAGTGAAAGAGGAGAGTGAAAAAATTGACTTAAAACTCAACATTCAGAAAACTAAGATCATGGCATCTGGTCCTATCAGTTGATAGCAAATAGATGGGGAAACAATGGAAACAGTGAGAGACTTTATTTTTTGGACTCCAAAATCACTGCAGATGGGTGACTGCAGCCGTGAAATTAAAAGATGTTTGCTTCTTGGAAGAAAAGCTATGACCAACCGAGTCAGCATATTAAAAAGCAGGTCCGTCTAGTCAAAGGTACAGTTTTCCCAGTAGTCATGTATGGATGTGAGAGTTGGACTATAAAGAAGGCTGAGCCCTGAAGAACAATGCTTGTGAAGTGTGGTGTTTGAGAAGACTCTTGTGAGTCCCCAGGACTGCAAGGAGATCCAACCAATTCATCCTAAAGGAAATTAGTCCTGAATAATTTTGGTAATAATAATTGGTAGACTGATGTTGAAGCTGAAACTCCAATACCTTGGCCACTTGATGTGAAGAACTGACTCATTGGAAAAGACCTTGATGCTGGAAAATACTGAAAGCGGGAGGAGAAGGGGAAGACAGAGGATGAGATGGTTGGATGGCATCACTGACTCGATGGACCTGAGTTTGAGTAAGCTTGGGGAGTTGGTGATGGACAGGGAGGCCTGGTGTGCTACAGTCCATGGGGTCACATAGAGTCGGACACTACTGAGTGACTGAACTGAGCTGATTATAATTAGCTTATTGATAGTAAATATCTGCTTTGGGTGTCTTCTATTATACTTAAACCTTTGTGAATTAAAAAAATTTTTTTTCAAGTATATATTAAGCAACTTTTTTTCATATTTGTTACTGAGAGTTGTAAAATGTTGTATTTTGCATGAAAAGAAATTGATTTTGTCAGACTTTAATGGCCAATTGAACTTGAAATTTTTTATTAATTGAAATGTTAAGATGTTGTAAAAGGGAAAAATGGAAGAAAACACTTGCCTCAAACTACACTTTATAAGGAATTAAATATAAAAATTGAAGGTCAAGATAGCAAATTAATCAAATTATATTACTTCCCTAATAGAGTTATTTGGAGACGTGATTTTATTAATTCTGAAAAAGATCTCATATTGTATATATAGTACTGACTCAGATCTTTTCAAAACATTGGTTAATTAACTTCTAGGTTAGATTGATACCTGTGATGACATTGAAACTTTCAGAATATCTTTTAGCCTTAATATATTAAGCATAAAGTTATGGCCCTTACCTGCAGTAGAAATTCATGGACAAATTTTATAAAAATAACCGTGCACCTTACACCTCTACACATCTCTTCTGTTAACTCACACCCATGTGGATAAAGCACTCAGTCTTGAAAGCATATTATTGTCCTTAAAAGAAGTGCTCACATGGACGAGTAAGGGTGAAATGGTTGGAACGTGTAGGGCGTAAGGGGGAGACTTGGAGGAGGGGTTAGAAAAGTGAATGAATCCGCTGGAGTTAGAACCCTTTTATTTATGATGTGTACATTTGGTTTGTTAGCTTATATGCAGTTTTTTTCTGACAATCCTTGCCTGACATCTCCAATTTGCGTAAACTGACCCAGAAGGAAATGGCAACCCACTCCAGTGTTCTTGCCTGGAGAATCCCAGGGACGGTGGAGCCTGGTGTGCTGCCATCTATGGGGTCGCACAGAGTTGGACACGACTGAAGTGACTTAGCAGCAGTAGCATTGTGCTACTGCCGAAGTGTTTTGCCTGTTTGTATTATAGTCGGTTGTACCTGTCTCTCCTATAGCTTGGAAGGCTCTTTTTCAGGGAGGGACTATGTCTTATTTGCCACTAATCCTCAGGATTTACCTCCTGGTGGATATTCAGTAAATATTTATTGAATGTAATTGCTTTATCCAGTTTCTGATTGATATTTTTGGGAGCAGCAATGCATGTGGTTGTGTTAGTTTAATCTCAGCACAAAGCATTTGGGAGTTAAGTGCTAGGAAGTGTTTGAGCAGTAATAAATATTTTCAGCCCCCCCTCCCCTCACCGATTTCTGATTGCACTCTGCTGAGGCCCTAGGTGCTTGCTAGGCACTGCCTCATGAGTTGCTGCTGGAGAGAGTCCGGTGAAGGTCTCCTTCTCTCTTTTATTCTGGTGGCATAATTGTAGCCAGGATTCTGCTTTAAAAGTTTGCAAACGAAGTATCTAGTTGAGTTTCTTCCTACCAGTGAGAACCATGGTCTAGGCAGGTAGAGGGCTGTCCAGCTCCACGTGAAGGAGTCTGAGAGCGGGCTCTGGGCTCCCGGTGCCCATGCCACAGTGCTTCTGGACTGGCTGCTGTAGTGCCTGCCAGCCTTTAGAAGAGGAAGTGTGCTCACTACTGTGATGCTTTCATGGTTCATGTTAACTGTTTGTATTGACCAGGTTTGTTTCATTCAGTAGCATTAAAATGTATGTTCACATATGTCATAGCACTTTTAAAAAAGCTATTGTTTAAAAATTAGCTGTTACTTCAAAGTGTAAGCTAATGAATACTTAATTTGGGATTTCTATATTCCTTTGTGAAAAATTTGAAATTTCTGTTGATTTCATTGTAATGAAATTTGACCTCATGATAACATTGATGATTTGAATTGTGATGGAATCATTGGAAAACTTGGCTATAAAAATGGTGTAAATTTTTTCTTAGTTTATGTTTTTTTTATTCCTTCAAGTAGTGAAGTAACGTTTATGACGACGAAATCAGAGTCTGTGTTGTAACTGACTCCATATGGCCAGAAGCATGTCGTGAGTCCTTAAATGGGACAAAGAGATGAAATTTTAATGAAATGTACAGTAATCGTTAGGACCACATTAGCTCTTTATTATTTCACGCTGACACTTTGAAATAAAGAACAGGATGTGGCACATTTATAATTCTTTCCTCTTGAGAACTGGTTAGCATAAAGTTCAAGATTTAATTTAAAAAGCAAGAAAAGCTGGTATTATGGAATTAAATGTATACATGCTGCACATAAGATCTATAGATAATTTTACATATTTATATGTATTCACAAACACAATGCAACCTTTCTAATTCTTTCCAGACAGTTAAATAAACCTGTGTGCTCTTTCAGTGTTATATCCTTTTCACAGATGTTACCTTACAAAACAAGATAGCATTGTTGGTTTAGTGCTTTTTTCCCTAAAATCTCTGAAATTCAATTAAAATATAAAGTATGTAAGAACATGGACTATAAGGTAAAATGATCAGATATGAATTATTGAACTTAAAAAAATTACCTGGTCACTTCCCAAGTCTAACTATATATTAAAAGTAATGAGAGGAAATTATTGTGGTGTTACATAGATCTTAGTAGATTTAAAGTAGAGTAGATTTAAATCTGTCCCACTTTGTTTTCTGTCTACTTGGTTAAAATGTGCTCTGGTATGCTCTGGGCAGACAGCCAATACTAAAATAAACGCTTACCATTGAAACATTTTTTGTAATGTCTCTGCAAGCTTTGAGATTGGGACCTTCATTTGTTGGACATAAAAATCTCAGAGCCCCTATTTTGACCCTGTTGTATTCAGTGATACAGGAAAAAGAATTCATTTATTTATTTTAAGAAGCTTAGCACTATAGACTTTCAACTCTTAACATTGCCCTTCTTTTAAAACCTAGAGAAAACTCAGTAAAGATAATTATTTACCTCATGATAACATTGATGATTTGAATTGTGATGGAATCATTGGAAAACTTGGCTATAAAAATGGTGTAAATTTTTTCTTAGTTTATGTTTTTTTTATTCCTTCAAGTAGTGAAGTAACGTTTATGACGACGAAATCAGAGTCTGTGTTGTAACTGACTCCATATGGCCAGAAGCATGTCGTGAGTCCTTAAATGGGACAAAGAGATGAAATTTTAATGAAATGTACAGTAATCGTTAGGACCACATTAGCTCTTTATTATTTCACGCTGACACTTTGAAATAAAGAACAGGATGTGGCACATTTATAATTCTTTCCTCTTGAGAACTGGTTAGCATAAAGTTCAAGATTTAATTTAAAAAGCAAGAAAAGCTGGTATTATGGAATTAAATGTATACATGCTGCACATAAGATCTATAGATAATTTTACATATTTATATGTATTCACAAACACAATGCAACCTTTCTAATTCTTTCCAGACAGTTAAATAAACCTGTGTGCTCTTTCAGTGTTATATCCTTTTCACAGATGTTACCTTACAAAACAAGATAGCATTGTTGGTTTAGTGCTTTTTTCCCTAAAATCTCTGAAATTCAATTAAAATATAAAGTATGTAAGAACATGGACTATAAGGTAAAATGATCAGATATGAATTATTGAACTTAAAAAAATTACCTGGTCACTTCCCAAGTCTAACTATATATTAAAAGTAATGAGAGGAAATTATTGTGGTGTTACATAGATCTTAGTAGATTTAAAGTAGAGTAGATTTAAATCTGTCCCACTTTGTTTTCTGTCTACTTGGTTAAAATGTGCTCTGGTATGCTCTGGGCAGACAGCCAATACTAAAATAAACGCTTACCATTGAAACATTTTTTGTAATGTCTCTGCAAGCTTTGAGATTGGGACCTTCATTTGTTGGACATAAAAATCTCAGAGCCCCTATTTTGACCCTGTTGTATTAGTGATACAGGAAAAAGAATTCATTTATTTATTTTAAGAAGCTTAGCACTATAGACTTTCAACTCTTAACATTGCCCTTCTTTTAAAACCTAGAGAAAACTCAGTAAAGATAATTATTTCCTAGAAAGTTGTGTTAGAGGAAGATTAAACTCAGTTTTTTTTGGTTTCCAAAGAGAAATGAGATGTTAAAGACTATTGTTTGGTGGTTGACATGAACCATTTCTTCTAAATTTCTGGGTTTGTTACAGAATAGGAAAACATTTCTATCCCAATAAACCACTTGTTAACCATGTGATCTTGGAACTGTTACTTTAGCTTTATGTACCTCAGTATTCCCATCTGTAATATGGGGATATTAATAGTATTACCTTGAGGGTTATGGAAATTAATAAATGAGATAATGTCCCCTATCTTTTAGCCATTATCAACATCATCAAAATGCTAATTATATGAGCAATAATTTGGCTTCTTATCTCTTTTTCTCCTTACTCCATTTCATCTCTAATTTATGTCTGTCATTTTATTGGTTTTAAGTATTTCTTTGTATTTGCAAATGCTAACTTTTTTATGAACGTTCTCTCTCAGAGTGAGTCATATATATTCTCTATTTCTCTTTCTTTCAGATTCTCAGCGTTAATAACATGCATTGGTTTAAATAACTAAATCTGACTTAGCTCTCCTTATTCTGCATACATACACATACATTTGTTCTTTACACTTCTGATGCTTTGGTATTGGTATATAAGGGGGTGGCTGGTGCTTGGAAACCTGGCCTGCAGTGTACTTACCAGTGTTGTTTGATTTGCAGTGAGCATCACTTTTCTCCCCTCAGATGTATTGAATTTAATTTTGGACTATTAAAGCTTTTTCTTAGGCATTGGATACACTTCACATTTATTCTCGGCTGCCTTTAATTCTGTAGAAGGGAATGGCAACCCACTCCAGTATTCTTGCCTGGAGAATCCCATGGACAGAGGAGCTTGGCAGGCTACAGTTTGTGGGGCTCCAAAGAGTCGGAATGGCTGAGCAACTAACACAGCCTTTAATTTAGTATTCATTCATTAGTTAATTTGGAGTAAAAAAAAAAATGGCATCTTAACAGATGTACTCATATGTTAGGTATAATACATGCTTTAATGAAAAGTTAAAACTTATTTTTGCTAGAGGACATTCATCATATAGTTGGAGAGATATTTAGGACCATTGCAAAAACACAACTAAAGTCAGTGAACTTGAACCTTAATGTGGCTAATAGTAATACAGACTTAATGGATTTTACTCTTTTTTTTTTTTTTTGAGAAATGAGATCATGACAGTTTTACAGTAACAGAATTAAAAAAAGCTCTTATACTGAATAAAATACTTAAGAAAAAAGCATTCTAGAATGAATTGTCTATAGAAACATGGAAATAATTGATGTGCAGATATTTTTCCTCTATTGAGTTGAGTAAAAAATTAATTGGCATATAAATTTATATATACAGTAGTGGGAATGGTTAAATTTGCTTGTTAACTTGTTATTTTAATCATTTAAATATAAAGTGTATTTTCATACAATTGATATATATAGTTATATATCTTTATTTTGTTAAGATGAAAGAATGAATACTTGGAACCAAGAAGCAATATATTTATGTTTTTTTGTTTTGAAGAACAAAAAAAATTGTATGAATAGAACCAATAAAGAATACTTAATATGTCAGCAGTTTCAAGTTAGTTTTTAAAATTGTGGTCATAGGTAAATATGAACCAGATACTTGTTTAAGACATTGTTTGGCAAAATGTTTTCCCAGTGGTGAGATGAACCCTAGCACTGTCCTAGTACTAATAGGCTGTGATCAGAAGATCACAGTATTTCAGCTGTGAACGTTTTTTCATGAACAAACATGAGTTATACATATTGTGACTTAACTGTGTTATGTTTGCTTTATTTACCCCATTGGGCTTCCTTCATTAAATTTTATTAATTTAGAATGTATTTGGGATTTGGAAGTATTCAGAGCCTGAAAAAGTAATTTTAAAAAAAATGACTTTTAAAATTTGGGTACTTACTTATTCCTTTTTTTTTTTTTTTTAATTGGAAGGTGGCAAGATGACTGTGGTTTATCATTGTCAGTGCCTCTAATTGGCCTTGGCAATACCAGAATCATAGCTCCAGGCTTATGGCATCTGTAGGAATCCATTCAAGAGAGCCTATGTCTCACTAATTAACAGCATGGGCTTTGCTGTTAGACTCAGGTTCAAATCCCGTCTCTTGTTGATGCTGGCTGTATGACCTTTGGCAAAACCACTAAATTTCATCTTCATTTGCAAAGTGGGGAATTAAAGTCATAATACTTCATTGAACTTGAGGATTATATGAGGAAATCACTAAACACAGCACTTAGCTTAGAAGACTAAATATAAGCTGTCAATGTGAACATCATCTCTATTTCTGCTATTGCTATAAGAACAATGCTCCGGGCAGCAATAACTTTTCTTCTTGTTGCTGTTAGGTCTACTCTTCATTGAATTTCCTTTCACTGACATTGATATGTATTTTGGTTTTTTCTGTTTTCTATTTTAATGAAGGGATTGTTTCTTTTTATCTGAATGTTCTCAGTTTGGGGAAGAAAGGAACCTGTGAGGCCATGGTGTAAGTCTTCAGTGTCCTCATGGGCAAGTATATTCTAATCACAAAAGGAAAGATTAAGCTGAATGTAACCTTTGCATATTTAAGTTAGAAGGTTTTCTGTTTGCTTACAAAATTTTTTTTGCAGTAGGGGGAATGGGTTGAGGTAGAAGCAGATGTGTTTTTTCTTTCTTTTGAGAGAAATCATTTGCTTCCCATGTGCATGTGCCATTGGAATCTTGACCATCATTTCTTCTAGGAGAGTGAATTTAACGTGCTCTTGGCCTTTTAAGCGTACATAACTCTTACCTTTAATTTTTTATTGTATGAATAGCAACTGATTTTTATTGTTAATGACATGTCAGATTACTGCTGTTTCACAAAGCTTGATTGCTTCCAGTTCTGTTTGTAGACGTGGAGGTCGTGGCAGTGGGGATTTGTGGCAGCTGTCAGTCACTGTAGTAAGCTCTAGGTCTTCTTTTGCTGAGGGAGGTGGTGCTTTAGCTTCTTCCTTTCTTTGTTTAATTTTGTGGCATTTAGCTGCCACTGTAGTTTCTTTACAAATATTGGACCAGAGAAAGACAGTTGATCTTTTATTCCCTGTAGCCCCGCTGCCATCAGCAGTAAGTTCTGTATACAGTGGGAAATTAAAACTGTTTAACTAGGTATTGCACCTTCCAGTAGAAATACTAACAATAATAGGAGCTAGCCTATATGGTGTTATTACTGTGTGATGGCACTGCCCTCATTATGTTACATACTGATTTAATCCTGAAATAACTCTTAAGCTTAGTAGTATTGACAGATGAAGAACTAAGACTCAAAGAGGTTGACTTTACTTATCTTTGCCCATCAGTACATGACCTAGCTGGAGCCAGAATCCACACTTCACAGCTCAATATTTTTTTCAAGTTTTAAGAATTCTTTTTAGTTTTTATTAAGATTTTGAAATATATGTAAAGCTAGATAGAATATATACTGAACACCTCAAAAGAGTGTTTTGCCATATTTGCTTCATCATTTTTTTGTTGAAAAATTTAAAACAAGTTCTATATATTATTTCATTATGATTTTTAAAAAATTATTTTCTTATAACCACACTGCAGTATTCACACGTTTCATTTAGTATTTTTCTTACCTTTGTTTTCGGTTGTTGAACAGCTCTCAACCTTTATCCCCTGCTCCTGTTTCTCTGTTTGGGTTTTGCAAAGACTGGCTCCTGTGACTCCAGGTTCTTACTCAGGGTCTCTCTTGCTTTCTGAGGCCCCAGTGCAAAGGAAGTGGGAAGCAGAAAGGGCAAGTGTATAGGAAGCCTCCAAAGTGTTGTATGAAATGTTATTAAATTGTGTCTTGCCTTCTCTGAGTAGTAGACATATGCCAAAAGTTAGAGCAACTTTATCTAAAGACAGAATTTGACCCTTTAATCGTCTGTTTTCACCCCTTTGCCAAATCTACAAAATAATACCTTTTTATTAGCTCCTTGGGCTTTCCTGATACCTCAGTTGGTAAAGAATCCGCCTGCAAAGCAGGAGATCCTGGTTCGATTCCTGGGTCAGGAAGATCCTCTGGAAAAGAGATAGGCTACCCACTCAAGTGTTCTTGGGCTTCCCTGTGGTGGCTCAACTGGTAAAGAATTTGCTTGCAGTGCAAGAGACTTGGGTTCAGCCTGGGTTGGGAGAATCTCCTGGAGACAGGAAAGGCTACCCACTCCAGTATTCTTTCCTGGAGAATTCAATGGGCTGTATATATATCCATGGAGTCACAAAGAGTGGGACAGACTGAGTGACTTTCACTTTCACTTTTTCACTTTATATTAGCACGATAGGAACCATTATTATTTTTAAAGTTTGCTTAGATATGGAAATAGTAATGCAAATCTGCCAGAACATGACTATGCTAAAAATAATTCCAGACTTTGAAAAGATTACCTTTTAATACCTTTTATTCAACATTTTCTGAAAATATTTATTCTTTTACAACTCTTTGGGGCTTTATAAGAACATTCTGACCCTGATGAGTTTATAATCCAGTGGGGAAGAGAGAATCTGTGAAACAAAAGACATTTCCATGTCATAGGCCTCAAGAAAATTCTACAAATCTGGATAAGTGAAAATGCTAAAGAGACTCTGG
>SJYC01031453.1:0-28583 GCA_006408675.1 Madoqua kirkii | reverse complement strand
GGCAAGGGCAAGGATGGCAGTGGAGGTGTTGGGATCTGGGTGGGTTCTGTTCAGAGCTCTGCTTCCTCCCTTCAACAGTATCCTGGGGAGAAGACAGACCCATCACACTCAGGAGACTCAGTAGCTCACTGCCAATGACACAGACCGAGAGAATCTCGATAGTATTTATAGGACACACTGAGGTTCAGTAAACGAGTGGGATTTAACAGGATCTTTATAATTCATAAAAATGTAAACAGTGTTAATGATATGAAGAAAAACTTCTTGCAAAGAGAATAAAACCAACACAAAACAGGACATAATAAAAACAAATGAAAGGAGATACAAGCTAAAGAATATGTAAAATACAAATATGTGATATATGCAGAGGGCTCCAGGAAAATGACACCCTTGATGCATTCCTGTTCATTTTTACTTCCAAGTCCTGAGATGGAGTTCCTTAGCCAACCAGCATCCGGGTCCAACAGGCAAGGGAGAACTGAGACCTTGCTGGAAAGCTGGTGCGATATCACCTTCCTCCGTTAGACACGACCACGTGATGCCAGTGCTGACAGTCCTGTGCTGAGAACCAGAACAAAGTGGATCCGAGGTCAGATCTGGCCCACTGGGATTTGTAGACTCCCTCGGAGAAGAGTGGAATAATTGTGCACGAAGGTTTCTGAACACTGCCAGTTGGTGTGGAATCAAAGAGTCTGTCTGAATCCTTTCCACGTCTGCAGCTAGAGAAATGTGAAGAGCAGAGGACGTTTGATCTGAAGGGGAACTTCCACCCCACGGAATACAAGTATAGACACCTCTTTTGAGATGTCTGCGTTACCAACACTCTTAATGCCACAGAGGATGATGACATCTTGTGGGAAAACTTAAACAATTCATGACTCTGAGTTGAAGGCATTAATAGCAGGTGACTTAGAAAATGAAGAATTTTCAGTAACACCTTAAATCATGCTTATGATTTTTTGACATATTGAGTGATATATTAGAAATATTCTTAAACAGATTTATAAATGTTATTTTGGCTTTTACAAAATTAAAACAAATCTAGGGAATCTGAGCACTCTGCTATAATTTTATGAGAAGGGTTTTATTCCTTTTTAGAGAAAAAAATAATGTAGGTAAGACAATGTTGTGTCTTAAAATTGATAATACCAGGAAATGCTATATACCTTTAGATAATGAGATGGCATGAGAATGTCTTGCATAAGTGCTTCATAACAATTCTTGAAATAGAAGAGTAATTAAATAGAAGAGTACTGATATAAGGAAATGTTTTAAAATATTTTTGAAATAAACATTTATTTAATTAGAGAAAACAAGAAATTGTACATATGGAGGGAGAGAAAAGGAATACAACTTCCAGAGTTTCATTTCTAGTAGGGGAAAAGAATACCACTGGGACATTAAGTATTCAAATATCTCATATTTTAAAAAGCTAAAAAAAATCAGACATAGATGAGAGCAACTTGATTGAGAAAAAACGTTTTCTATCATATAATTTTGAAAAGGTTTTCTCATGAGTCCTGAAGAAAGGGAGACAATAATTAGTGAAATGATAAAATATTACACAAGTTAAGCTTAAAATTAAGATATTAAAATTTTTTTCAAACTAGGGAAAAAAGCAGAAATTATAAAATAACAAATTTAAACACATAATTAGTAGGAAACATCAAAGGAATAAAGTCAATTATATTATTTGCTATATTAAGTACAGTAGTTCAGTTCAGTTCAGGGGCTTAGTCATGTCCGACTCTGTGACACTATGGACTGCAGCACGCCAAGCCTCCCTGTCCATCGCCAACTCCCGGAGCTTGCTCAAACTCATGTCCATTGAGTCTCTGATGACATCCAACCATCTCAACCTCTTTCATCCCTTCTCCGGTGCTCAATTTTTTTTCCAGTATCAGGGTCTTTTCCAGTGAGTCAGTTCATGTGACACTATGGACTGCAGCACGCCAAGCCTCCCTGTCCATCGCCAACTCCCGGAGCTTGCTCAAACTCATGTCCATTGAGTCTCTGATGACATCCAACCATCTCAACCTCTTTCATCCCTTCTCCGGTGCTCAATTTTTTTTCCAGTATCAGGGTCTTTTCCAGTGAGTCAGTTCTTCGCATCAGGTGGTCAAAGTGTTGGCATTTCAGCTTCAGCATCAGTCTTTCCAATGAACACCCAGAACTGATCTCCTTTGGGTTGGAATGGTTGGATCACTTTGCAGTCCAAGGGACTCTCAAGAGTCTTCTCCAACACCACAGTTCAAAAGCATCAATTCTTCTGCACTCAGTTTTCTTTATAGTCCCACTCTCACATCCATATATGACCACTGGAAAAACCATAGCTTTGCCATCTCCTGTTTGACCACTTCCAATTTGCTTTGATTTATGGACCTAACATTCCAGGTTCCTATGCCGTATTGTTCTTTATAGCATCAGATTTCACTTCCATCACCAGTCACATCCACAACTGGGTGTTGTTCTTGCTTCGGCTCTGTCTTTTCATTCTTTCTGGAGTTATTTCTCCACTGATCTCCAGTAGCATACTGAGCACACACTGACCTGGGGAGTTCATCTTTCAGTGTCCTATCTTCTTGCCTTTTCATACTGTTAATGAGGTTTTCAAGGCAAGAATACTGAAGTGGCTTGCCATTCCCTAGTAAGCATTCTTTAAAGATGAGTGCAGCCAGATTAGATTTAAAACATGCATTCCCACAAGTATGTAGAAGCTCCAATACCTCAGCACCCATTTTCCTAGCAATACCAATGTCATTGACTTTATATTTGACCTTTCAGAAACCATTTCTGCATATATGAGTATACACAGAGATATATTTGAAGATGAGTCAATTTTGTACCAGTAGAATATCATTCTAAACTCTTACATGAAATCTGTTTTTCTCACTAAAATATATTGATTTAACCCATAATACATACAGATTTATGTATGTAATACATACAGATTTATCCAATTAAAAAATTACATGGGTTACAGGTCAATTATTTAATCAATACACTTTTTTGAAAGTGAAAATGAAGTCACTCAGTCGTGTCTAACTCTTTGTGACCGCTTGGACTGTGACACACCAGGCTCCTCCATCATGTTTTCTAGGAAGATGTGTTTCAGAGTTCCTACAAATAAGTGTAACTGACCGCAGATCCCCCTGATGCACTCTGAAACTTGTTGCTATATGTCCACCACGACCATGCTTCCGATGGACTGCACCCAGCTAGTGATGGAGTGTGGCAGGCCCGCTCCCGGGGGGCACATGGAGCCACGGCTGTATGACTGTGGTTTGAGTTCTTCCTAACAATTTTGCTGTACGTTTCTCAGGCTGCACCAGTCTACAGTGCTTCCCCATAACCTTTCTTTCTCTCGTGTCTCTCCTTCACTCTAGCTCATACTTGTATCTTATAGCTCTCCCAGCCTCAGTTAGCTACTTCCAACATTTTCCCTTATAAGCATTTCTAATACATTTCTTGAACATTTATTCTCATCTCAGTGTGTCTTTCTCAGAGGACTCGGATCAACAAAACACATTTAATTCTTTTCAACTTTATAGTGATATATAATGATATATACATGATATATAATATGTGTGATAGATATGTATACACACAGGTATGTTATATATGTGTGTGTGTTTAATGTCTTTTAAAATATGCTATTTTTTCATCTTAATGAATTTTAATCTTAAGGTTTACCACTTGTTTTCATATATTATGCTCAGATCTTTTACACCTACCAGGGTTGGGGTACATAAGATAGAAAGATTTGATTGCACTTTTCAGCACAGTTCATTAAAACTATGTTTGTTTGTAAGAGTTGTTTGATTTACATCTCCCAATGCTATGCCACTTAACATGATTTATTGATACAGAGAGCAAGACTATTTGTTATTAATTATATCCTAAACAATAACAATTCACCAGGAGTTTATTTAGTGCTAGTACCAGTTTAATGGGAGAAAATACTAAATCAAACTAATTGTTCTGACTTCATTTCAATCTTTTTCTCTCTCCTTAATTGCAAATCATACTACTTTGTGATATTTTGCTTTGAATCTCAAACATTTTAACATTTGTCTTGTGTGAATTTATAAAATAATTAAAATGTTATTGGGCTAGTAAAATATTATCTAGGCAGTTTAGTACAGAATTTCATTGTGCTTTGGTTAAAAGAACAAAATGAAAGTATCATACAAAAAAGGGTTATTTCAGTAAATGAGCCCTATTCAATAATTTACAGCTCATACTAAAAGGTCTGTGGGATGTCCTTACAAGTCAGACTAGTGATTGCCATAGGTATTAACAGAAAATCTTGAACATTCTAAGTCTAAATTGTCACATTTCAGAATTTGAAATTGCTATGGAAAGAATTATCAGAATGAAAAATTGTTGCCAATTACACTTCATTTATTTGAACATTAGTCTTCATTTAACCCAAGAATCTCTCTGTTGACTATTAACTCTGAAAAAGACAAGGTACCAGTGTTCTTTAAGCAATTATAATTAATTTAACTATTTAGTGAACAAAATATTTTAAAAGCCACTATATCATGTAGCATTAAGTAAGCCAGTTTTTAGCAAGTACATTTTTAGTCAAAGTTAGCCAAATTTTCTAATAGTCAGATGATGAACCTGAACGAATAGTCTAGACTAAAGAAGAAAATTTGAATAAGCTGATGTCATGCTGCCCGGGTGCATGGTGAAATCAATCTAATTTACAAATCAAAACATGCCAAATAAATACAGACTAAATAAATAGGCATGGTGATCTTGTAAGATCAATATGCAAATTTGTAGAAGCAAATACCTAATATTGATTAAAATAGTCTCACCTTCCTACTATTCCACAATTTACTTGTTTAGCTAATGATCTGTATTTTAGAATAGTCTCGATTTCTTCAAGCTCATATTCTAGACACTTAACTTCAAATTAGCTGTTATATTTATAACACAATTATTCCCATGGAATTAGTTTTTGTTCTTACATGGGTAGCAAGAATAAGTCTAGTACTTCTATAACAACTCCAATAATTCAAAATTCTTATGACTCAGTAAAATAGATGAAATTGGACTATATGAAAATTTAAAATTTCAATGCTTCAAGGATACAATCAACAGAGTGAAAAGACAGTCTAGGGAAAGGGAGAAAATACTTCCAAATTGTATATCTGAAGAAGACTAGATAAAGAATCCCTACAACTCAGCAATGAAACAAAACAAGCTAAAAATGGGCAATACATTTGAATAGACATTCTTTCGAAGAAGATATAAAAGTAGCTAACAAGTACATGGAAAGATGTCCAACATCATGAATCACTGACTGCACATCAAAACCATGGTGAGATGCCATCCTTCCCCCATTAGGGCAATAACTATGCAAAAACTAAAAACAAGCAGAAATCGACAACAAAGTCCAGAAAACAGCAAGGGTCGGTATGGATCTGAGGGAATTAGAGCTCGTATGTGCTATTGGTAGGAATGTTGGAAGACGCTGCCACTACAGACAGCAACATGGTGAATCCTCAAAATATTTAAAAGCAAATTATCAGACAATCCAGCAATTCCACCTTCAAAATTGAAAGCAAGATTTTAAAGAGATATTTGCATACTCATGTTAATATGAGTATTTTCTTTTACAAATATCCAAAAGGTACAGGCCCCCTAAATGTCCATCAGTAGATTAATGGATAAATTGAATGTGATACATAAATATACCAGAAAGTTATTCAACCTCAAAAAAAAAATATTTTAGTGTAGCCTTTCTGATATGTTCTGCTGCATGGATGAAACTTGAGGGCACTGTGCTAAGTGAAAATAAGCCAGTCAGTCATACACAGATACAATAAGATTCTTCTTGATATCTAAGGACAGCTACTTTTTTTTTTTTTTTACTTTACAATACTGTATTGGTTTTGCCATACATTGACATTAATCCACCACAGGTGTACCTGAGTTCCCAACCCTGAACCCCCCTCACTCCTCATTCTCCATATCATCTCTCTGGGACAGCTCAGTGCACCACCCCCAAGCATCCTGTATCCTGTGTTGAACCTATACTAGCGATTTTTTTCTTACATGATAGTATACATGTTTCAATGCCATTCTCCCAATTCATCCCACCCTTGCCCTCTCCCACAGAGTCCAAAAGACTGTTCTTTACATCTGTGTCTCTTGCTGTCTCACATACAGGGTTATCATTACCATCTTTCTAAATTCCATATATATGTGTTAGTATACTCTATTGGTGTTTTTCTTTCTGGCTTACTTCACAATGTATAATCAGCTCCAGGTTCATCTACCTCATTAGAACTGATTCAAATGTATTCTTTTTAATGGCTGAGTAATACTCCATTGTGTATATGTACCACAGCTTTCTTATCCATTCCTCTGCTGATTTGCAGATGACATGATCCTCTACATAGAAAACCCTAAAGACTCCACCAGAAAATTACTAGAGCTAATCAATGAAGATAGTAAAGTTGTGGGATATAAAATCAATAATCAAAAATCCCTTGCAGTCCTATACACTAATAATGAGAATGCAGAAAAAGAAATTAAGTAAAAAATTCCATTCATCATTGCAATGAAAAGAATAAAATACTTGGGAATATATCTACCTGAAGAAACTAAAGACCTATATATAGAAAACTATAAAACATTGATGAAAGAAATCAAAGAGGACACTAATAGATGGAGAAATACACCATGTTCATGGATTGGAAGAATCAATATAGTGAAAATGAGTATACTACCCAATGCAATCTAAAGATTCAAGGCAATCCCTATCAAGGTACCAACGGTATTTTTCACAGAGCTAGAACAAATAATTTCACAATTTGTATGGAAATACATGAAACCTTGAATAGCCAAAGCAATCTTGAGAAAGAAGAATGGAACTGGAGGAATCAAGCTGCCTAACTTCAGGCTCTACTACAAAGCCACAGTCATCAAGACAGTATGGTACTGGCACAAAGGATAGGTACTCTTGATACTTAAGTACAGGTACTTAGGACAGTCAAGTACATATGCGCAGAAAGAAAAATGGTGATCAACAGTTACCAGGAGGAAAGGTGAATAAAGAGTTATTTAATGGGTACAGAGTATCAGTTTTGCAAGATGAAGGTTTTGGAGATTGATTGTACAACAATGTGAATTTACTTAACACCGTTGAACTGCACACTTAGCATGAGTTAAGGCAGTAAGTTTTATGCTAGTTGTATTTCACAATTGAAATTTTTAAAAATTTCATTGAATATATTTTATTATCAGCAATATATACATATATATGTATATGTGTATATATATATATATATTTTCTTATAACTTATGATGAACAGGTATTCAGTAGGAACATAAAAATGCTCTTTTTAAAGGCTTCTTATCCTAGTTCACTGGCCCTGAGACCCTGTCTCATGCATCAAAACTGGACTGGTGATCTGTTTCAAATATGACAACATACATGTTTCAATGCTATTCTCTCAAATCATCCCACCCTTGCCCTCTCCCACAGAGTCCAAAAGTCTGTTCTTCACATCTGTGTCTCTTTTGTTGTCTCATATATAGGGTCATTGTTATCATCTTTCTAAATTCCATATAGATGTGTTAATATACTCTATTGGCATTTTTCTTTCTGATTCACTTCACTCTGTATAATAGGCTCCAGTTTCATCCATCTCATTAGAACTGATTCAAATGCATTATCTGTAATAGCTGAGTAATATTCATACATGTAGTCACCCATTAGTCACCCATGACAAATTCATGTCAATGTATGGCAAAAACCACTACTATATTGTAAAGTAATTAGCCTCCAATTAAAATAAATTAATTAATGTAAAAACTCAACATACAAAGAAACAAACAAAAAAAGGCATTTTATTTTACCGTAAAACACTTTTATCTAGGATGGCACCTTATAAAAGAGATTTAAGTCATAAGGGCCTCCTAAAGACTCAGTGCCTCCTACTTTCTTTCCTCATTGTCTAAGGTTTTAGTCCTCTTCTCCATCTTGTCTCAAACAGTCTCCTCTCTCATGATATCTGATCACATCAGTTCCTTCAGCTGCGCAGAGTACAGGAATGATGCAGCCAAATAGAGGGGCGATAAACCAAAGTGAAGGACAAGTGAAATTATGACAGAATCGAAATAAAGCTAAATGAAAGATTTAGTAACATTCTCATTGAAAAGATTAGTAACCTGTGACCAAGGTAGTGAACTTTGCCACAAACTACACAGTTAATTGAAAGCTAATCACATAGAAGAGCCAGGAGCTCCAGTTGCCTTCTTTTACCATGGAAAAGCTAATCTGTACACATCGTATTTTAAGCAATTATCCTCCAACCTTATTACACGTTGGAGCTGGAAATGCAAGATAATTTTAGCTTTCACTTTTATGTGTTGAACATTTTGATCTTTCCAGGTTGGTTTTAAGGCCATTTTATCTGTTGTTCATAGTACAAATATTTTGATTAGAATTTTCAGTTTACTTAGAAAACATTTTTCAGATCAAATTAAATCTCTTTAATTTATATATACTTATAAACAACACAGTCAGCACATTTCCTTTTTTCTAGCTTCCTTTTATATTGCTATTTTAAGTTAATAAAGATTGTTTTTATTATAAATATTGCAATGAAGATTTCTTTCACTGTTTAGATAATTGCTCATTTTAAATTTCAGTGATTAGAATTACTGCCAAGAATCATACCAATATTCTCAGTTGAAATGTGCTGTTTTTAAAATTACCAACAACATGTGACCTTTTTCTGTGCAATTTAGACAATTATTTTTATCTTTAAGTACCAGTATAAAATCACTCAATTGGGTAAAAACATGAGTGCTGGTGTTTATTTCTTATCTAATCTCTGAAAAAATGTGAAAATCCTCTTAGATATTCTAGGCTTGCTCTATGGACCAAAATGCTTCCAAATACTCTGCCTTTAAATAATAACAGAGAGAAAATCACCTGCTCACACAAACAGGGTAAAAATCTCAGAGTTTCATCACAACTCAAGAATTCTCTTTCAAAAGATGCTGCGCCGACATCTGAGTATCACCTGAGGCAAGATGTGCAGAGGATGTTGCCCTTTACTAGTTAAGATGAGCCTGTGAGGGGTGTTTAAAGCTCCCTTTATAAAGATTCCATGATGATCATATGACAGGCTTTCCACGTCATCTTTGTGGAATTGTGAACACTTGGAGAGCAGGAAGCCTGCAGAAGCAATGTCCAAGGAAGAGTGATTTAAGGGCATGTACTGTCCTGCTGAGCTGCTTTCACCTGTGACTTTGAATAAACTGTGAAGGTAGAAAGTGATAAATAGAAAGGATGTTGGGTCAGTCCTTTCTGCAAAAAATGACTTTCACTGGGAGAAACATTGTCATCAGTACTGACAACAGAAAACAATTTATTAAATACAGCTGTGTAAGTGTAATTCTAAGGTCAGTAAAATGATTCTGAACATTTCTGTTTCCTGGAGGGGAAAACATATTAATTTATTCTCTGTGAACACATCTGAAACAGAAAGAACCTGCTATCAAATTTCTAGGAAGGCAAGATTATAGGCAGCTGATATTTGATATTAATTGTGATATATAATAATTTTGTGTAAAGATGATGATGCAGTGAAGTTGTATTTGAAATGCTATATGTAGTTTATTCATGGCTGAATTCTACAATTGCCCCTGCTTCTATCATTTAAGATATAAGACTAAGGTGAGCTTCCCTGGTGGCTCAGTGGTAAAGAATCTGCCTGCCAATGCAGGAGACATGGGTTTGATCCCTGATCCAGGAGGGTCTCACATGGCATGGAGCAACTGAGCCTGTGCACCTCAACTATTGAATCTTTGCTCTAGAGCCCAGGAGAGCAACTTCTGAGTCCACTGTTGCAACTACGGATGCCTGCACACCCTAGAGTCTGTGCTGTGCTTCGAGAGGAGCCACGGCTCCAAGCAGCCTGTGCACTGCAACTAGAAAGTAGCCCTCCTCACTGCCGCCAGAAGACCCAGCACAGCCAACCAAAATAATACAATAATAAATTTAAGGATCCCCCTTAAATTCATACATTAAGATCCTAACTCCCAAAATGATGGTCTTAGATAGAGCCCAGGAGAGCAACTTCTGAGTCCACGTGTTGCAACTACGGATGCCTGCACACCCTAGAGTCTGTGCTGTGCTTCGAGAGGAGCCACGGCTCCAAGCAGCCTGTGCACTGCAACTAGAAAGTAGCCCTCCTCACTGCCGCCAGAAGACCCAGCACAGCCAACCAAAATAATACAATAATAAATTTAAGGATCCCCCTTAAATTCATACATTAAGATCCTAACTCCCAAAATGATGGTCTTAGGAGATGGGGCATTTGGAAACGTGCTTAGGTCACGAGAGTGGAGCCCTCATGAGTGAGATCAGTGTCCTTAAAGACAAGGTTCCACAGAGCTCCCTAACCCCTTCCACCATGTGCATAGATACTGAGAAGGAGCCAGCTGTGAACCAGGAAAAGACCCTCACCAAAACACAACTGTGCTGGCTCCTCGAACCTAGGTTTCCCAGATGCTAGGAAATCTAGAGTTGTGAGAAGTAAATTCCTGTTGTTTATAAGCTACCTACTCTGTGGCATTTTGTTATAGCTACTTAGACTAAGACAATAATTAAGAAAGCTGTAAAAGCAGCAATGAATAAGGTAATGAAATGTGATTTCAACTTGAAATTTAAGAAGAGAGAAAGAAGATATTTCCAGCCTAAGAAGAGCTGCAACAGAAAACAAAATTTAACTGTCAAAATTCTGAAATTAAAACATTGGGAGCTTATGTACACCTGTGGCTGATTCATGTCAATGTATGGCAAAACCAATACAGCACTGTAACGTAGGATACAGTAAAAATAAAATTTAAAAAAAAAGAAAAAAAAAAAAACAAATACTTCATGCTGTAAACACAAGAATGCAGAATGGAAGAGCTGGCAGCTCAGGAGGGACTCAAAATATCTTTTGTATTAGACATTCCTATGACATAATGTTAACATTTTAACAGAGGCAAGAGAAGTCACTGTTTCATTTCTGCATGGTGAATTTCTAAACAACAAGACTATACACATTCATTGGAAAATGATACAACCAATACTATTTATTGAAAAGTGCATAGGATATTTGAGACAATTTCAGAAGAGAAAGCAGAAAGCATTTGCATCAATTTTCTAGGGCTGATCAAGTATCACAGATTGTGAGCTTAAACAACTGCAACACTTTTCACACAGTTCTGGTTGCTCGAGGTCTGAGATCGAGGTGTTACAGGCTTGGTTTCTCCTAAGGCCTCTCTCCTTGGTTTGTAGATGCTTGTCTTCTCCCTGTATCTTTACATGGTCTTTCTATCTGTATGCCTATGGCCTAATCTCCTGTTCCTATAAGGACAGCAGTCATTGGATTATGGCCCATGTGAATATGCCTTCATTTTAACTTAATTTTCTCTTTAAGGACCATTTGTTGTTGTTCAGTTGCTTATTTGAGTCCCATTCTGCAACCCCATGGACTGCAGAATACCAAGCTTCCCTGTCCTTCACCATCTTCTGGCGTTTGCTCAAACTCATGTCCATTGAGTTAGTGCTGCCATCCGCCATCCAACTGTCTCATCCTCTGTTGTCCTCTTCTCCTCCTGCCATCAATCTTTCCCAGCATCAGAGTCTTTACCAATGAGTCAGCTCTTTGCATGAGGTGACCAACGTATTAGAGTTTCAGCTTCAGCATCAGTCCTTCAAATGAATATTCAGGGTTGATTTCCTTTAGGACAGACTGGTTTGATCTCCTTGCAGTCCAAGGGACTCTCAAGAGTCTTCTCCAACACCACAGTCTGAAGGCGTCAGTTATTCAGTGCTTAGCCTTTTTTATTGTCCTGCTCTCACATTCCTACATGAATACTGAAAAAAACATAACTTTGACTAGACAGACCCGACTTCCAAATATACTCACATTCTGAATAGTGGGAGTTAGAGATTCAACATGAGAAATCTGGGCAGAGAAACATAACTCAGTGCAGATAATAGCACTACCCACTCCTGCAAGAAAGGTCTGCATTTAACGCCTACTGATTATTTTTCCTCGTTTAGTTTTGCTTCTTTGCAGTGGCAGAGGATACACAACACACACTCCATCTTTAAATTGCTATTCAGAGAGTAAACAGTTCTCATTTATACTGGAAAGAATATGATGTAGGACATACATTAAGTCAGAACAATTTGAAAATCTGAACAAAGGTTACCATGTTAATGTTGAGAAGATTAAGAAGAAAAACCTGTGGCACAAAGCGAATATGAGCTACTTTTCTAAAGGAAAATAGAAAATTTAAAAAGTCAAGCAATTTCTCTTTTAAAAAAGTATAAAACAGACCAAGTTGAAAAGAAAATATGCAATGACAGAGAAGAAAAAAAGTAAATTTCCACAAATTAAATACAGAAGAGAAACTTAATAAGAAAATTTATTAAAACTAGAGGTCCAAAGTAAGGCAATAAAATAATAGAATGATATAAAAAGTTGAATTTGGGTTAAGAAAAAGAAATCAAAACAACAAATTAGAGAATTAAGAGATTAAAGAATTAAGAGTTTTCTCCAGCACCACAGTTCTAAAGCACCAATTCTTTGGCACTCAGCCTTCTCTATGGTCCAGCTCTCACATCCATTTGCAAGGGCTCCACTCTCATGACCTAATTATCTCCCAAAGGTCCCTGACACTAATACCATCATTTGGGGCATTAGGATCTCAACACATGAATTTGTGGGGAACACAAACATTCAGTTTACAAGCTGACACTAAAAATGTTTGAAATATTTATTGTGAAGTAAGAAATAAGAGATAACTTGATTTAAATAATGAGAAAGAATGCAATAGAACAAACAAATGCTCACAGTTAGAACTGTGATCCACAAAACAGAGAAGATAACCTCTTTCAGAATCCCTAAACACGCCATAAAGTTCTCTGAAGTTTAGGAGGAACTATGTCACTGAGAGTGCTAATTAGTCCATGATTCAATCTTCCATCTTGCAATGGAGCCCTCTGCCCTTTCTCACACAGCATTCTCCAGCTGGAGGATGCCCTTCCCAGGCTCTGCTGAGCTATGTGTGTCACCTGGCAGAGTTTGTGCCAAGGGATGCCACCAGATGTGAGATACACAACTTCAGGTCACATTTCTATAAGTGATGGGTTTAATCTTTCTTTTTTGAGAACTTATTGCTGCTGCTGCTGCTAAGTCACTTCAGTTGTATCTGACTCTGTGCGACCCCAGAGACAGCAACCTACCAGGCTCCCCCATCACTGGGATTCTCCAGGCAAGAACACTGGAGTGGGTTGCCATTTCCTTCTCCAGTGCATGAAAGTGAAAAGTGAAAGTGAAGTCACTCAGTCGTGTCCAACTCCTAGCAACCCCATAGACTGCAGCCCACCAGGCTCCTCCATCCATGGGATTTTCCAGGCAAGAGTACTGGAGTGGGCTGCCATTGCCAACTCATTAGATGATAGTAAAATAATTAAAACTAAAATACAGAGAGAATAGAAATTGATCTAACAACATAAGAGTTTTCGATGAATTTCTACAACCAAGGAGAAAGATAAAAATAAGATAAGCAATAAGTGGAGCGTGCAATTTAAAAGGTCACTGGATATAAGACAGCTTTCATTCTTACAGGACTCAGAGGATCTGATCTCACATGGTATGGTGAGGTAATATGGTAAAATGGCATGGCTCCCTGTCTCTACCACTGGGAGTCACTCACAGCAATAAGGCTGCACCTCTGTCCCACCAGAGAACCCACAGTGACGTAACATTCTCAGTGGGTACAGTCCAGTAAGGGCTGGTCACGGATGTCTCCTGTCGGCAGATGACATACACGTGAGATTCTCTGGCCTGTGATACAAGCAATGTGGGCAACATAGGCTGGTGCTTCCATATCCCCGAAATATTCAGGACACTTGAGAACTCCACTCTGGCCAGACAGCAAGACAGGCAGCCGTGTGGGTGGTGGGGAAAACCAAGCAAGTCTGCAGTAGCAGATGATTCGCGACGCCCAGTTTTTCAAGGTGAGGTATAGCTGCAGTCTCTGAATAGGAGATTGGCTAGGCTACATAGGAGATTTGCTAAGATTAACAAAGCAAGTTACTGCCCTCATGTTCATCTGGTTCTGGGTCAAAATTGATATTTTCTATTTCCTATCTGCACCTCTCATTCTATATTTCTTCACACCTGTCTAGCTCTTACTGTAGCTCTTAGCGCTTAAGATAGTCTAGGTTGCTTGCCTGGTAGGTTGTTCCAGAGTTTCTTCTCCAAATATCCTAAAATATTGATTGCTCCATCTCAGTTGATCCACAATTTTTTTTTGTAATTTTTCCATTTACGTCTATCATTAACCGTAATCCAGGTGGATCCTTTGGATTCAAAACCATATTCTTTCCTGATTAACTTTTCTGTGACAACCAACTTTTCAAGATAAACCAAGTTGATTTATCATGGCAATATCAGTATTCTCGTCATTGTCTAATAATTCAATAAGATGAAAAATTCATAAATGGTCAGTTAATGAAAGTTTCCAGTTAGTGGAATTCTGTGTCTTTTGGCAGAAGCACACTTTCCTACCTGTAAATCAGGATTTGTAACCCAGCAAAGCCTACTTTTCAAGGAAGAGAACAATTAAAAAGGATTGGTAATAGAAAGGAATAATGCTATTTCTATCTCTGGATTCTTGAACTAACATATTTCAGCTCTTAAAGACACAGCACTGTGCATTTCCTCTTTATTAAGTGCCTATATCACAGCTTGTAAGACTATACACCAAATGTGCAAAGTGTTGCTTGAAATTAGTACCTTAGTTTTATCACTGACAGGCTATTTTGTGATTTTTTTCAAGCCAGCAATTTCTGGGGTTTGGAATAAAATGGGGGAAAAAACCCAGTATATTCCGTGATTATAAGTCAGTATTTTCTTTGCCAAGAACACATTCTTTGATTGGAATCAGTGCTCTGAAGAACACAATATGAATGCTGTCTGTCATTCAATAAGTCCTCAAGGGATGGCGACACTTGAAAGCTTCAGAGTCAGAGAAGGCAAGATCAAATCTAGAGTATAAGTGCACTTCAGTGAGGATATCATGGCCCCTCCAGACCAGAAGGAATTCATAACTGTCAAGATCCGATTTAGGTAGCTGGCTTCCTGAGCAATCGTTGAGGCTGTAAGGTAAGCCTCTGATGCTAGTAATTTGGATATTCCATAGTAGGAGCAACTCATCTCCATCTTGCTCACAGAGGGTTCTGTCGGTGTCGGAGAATGCACTGGGGAGTCAAATCCTTTGACCTCCATAGGATGGGCTGTCCCGCTCACCTGCTCATAACATCCTCCCTGAGTAAATGCTCCCTGGTAGTTCACTAGAGTGAGAGAGAAGTATCTGTACAAATGTCCCCCATTCCCAAGTCCATTCCAATAAATAGGTCTCATAGAGCATTTCCTGACCACTCGAAGTTGCTTTCCCGAGCTTCTGACCAATGTCCCAATCATTTATTACAGCTGAGAAATCAGTTCTGATTTCTGTCTCAGCTCACCTCTGTCTCTCCTTAAATGGTCAGTCAAGGGTACCACTCACAGCCTGCACTCTGAATCTCTCCCTGCTTCTCTTCATGGCAATCCATGCGAACAGCTATAATCCAGAGCAGTCTATTTCTGGCTAGAGTTGACATATCACATCTGTTTACTTGTAAGCTAAACCTAAGTCTTTCCTCCTCTGCAATTGATCATAGACAATGTCCTAGGAGACCACTGCGTGTTCTGGGAGCAAGATAAGTAAGTGACAAGGGAAACCAGACCACTGATTCATCTAATTTTTTCGTGCCATCTGGAAAGGCTTAGGTTTGATTCTTCATCTACCATTTCTATTTTTAATGACCAGTGGCTGCTTCTGCTTTTGCAAAACATATGACTCTGTTGCTCTGATATCAGCCAGCTCAGCACTGGCTGTTCTTCCTCTCATTTCTTTGATGTTTCAAATTTAGTTGCTCAGGGTCTGTTAGAGCCTAGGGCATTCCAGGAGCAGAATCCACTCTAAGATGAGAGGAAGTTGAGTCTCTGTTAAAGCTATCATAGAAGCCCTCTGTGGGTTTGTTTGTTTGTTTGTTTGTTTGTTTGTTTTGCTACCCTGGTAGCTCAGATGGTAAAGAATCCACCTGCAATGCAGAACACTCAGGTTCAATCCCTGGGTCGGGAAAATCCCCTGGAGAAGGGAATGGCTGGCTAACCACTCTAGTATTCTTGCCTGGAGGATTCCATGGACAGAGGAACCTGGCTGGCTACAGTTCATGGGGTCATAGAGTCGGATATGACTGGGTTTTCTGTGTCTGCCTTGGAGATGACAATATCCTGCCATTTACCTGTCAGTCTTTTCCAGACTTTTGCTGCCATTATAAACAGTCAAGCCACACTAGTATCTCTGTAGTCATAGATATGACTGGGTTTTCTGTGTCTGCCTTGGAGATGACAATATCCTGCCATTTACCTGTCAGTCTTTTCCAGACTTTTGCTGCCATTATAAACAGTCAAGCCACACTAGTATCTCTGTAGTCATCATAATGTCATCAGACCCATCAGTCATGAGTAGCAGTCACCTGATCTCCTACTATATTTTTGACATCTATGCCACCATGATGTCACTGCCTGTGAGGGATAATCACCATTTCTCCACCAATAGCATTGTGCTATCTGTTGCCTTCAGACTGGAAAGCAATGCAGGTTCAAAATCTGGGCCCCAAGAGTCCACTTTCTAGCACCGTTCCTGGTGCTTCTCGTACGAATTCTTAATTCCCTTAAAAACAAGTCCTAGAAAAAAAAAAAAGAATATATGTTAACACTTCAAGAGGATAGGGGTGCGATTTCAGAGAAGTGTGCCTGAGACAAACAGGAAAATGAGACTGGAGAAGAAGGAGAGTGATTCCTCAGCGCTGCCTTACTGAACTGGCCACAGTCTCCCAAACGGTTATTGGCCTCACTGGCCATCTCCAGGCAGCTGGTGAAAACCTGCTGAATCTTGAAATAGGCCGCGAAAGAGGGTGAGGAAAAGCTAAGTACCAGTTGCTGTTTCCTTCCCATTCCCATGCCTCACTGTTACAGTCAGATCCACCAGTCTGTACTCTGCCTAAGTTCCAGGTCGTATCACCTGAGCAACAGGCAGCATCTGGCGAGGGCTATGCACCGGGGCTCTCCATGCAGGCCCCGTTTACGCAGCTCTTCTGTCTACGGGAGTGCCAGTGCCCACAGTTTTAAAGCCGCTGACGTGGCACGGTGCTGTTCCAAAAGCTAAGGCCTGAGACGCACAGGATGAGAAGTTCTGGAAGTTCCCTGCCCCGGGTCTGGTAGAGATCTGCAGCTCACATTCAAATGAGTCGGGACAAAACCCACAGAGGGGCAAAGCAAATACGGCAGGACAGTAACTGTTGCTGATTCCATAAGATACTCAGACATGCGAACACCAGCATTCAGATATTCTGTGCTTGAAAACTGTCATAAGGCAAAGTTGAAAAAATAATGAAGCAGTATTTCTGAGAAAGAAAATGGTGGAAATAAAATTTGAGGAAATTCCAAAAAATAAATCTACAAGAAAGGGTTCTTGAAAATATGGGAGCCGTTCAGGATCAGTCTATAGCAGTTCTTTTTTTAATTTTTAAGTAATGCTTTTTTATGTTTGATTTGAATTCAATAGATGCTGCAATCTATCTTAAACACCTGTCTCCTGTAATTCTGTCTGTATATATCAAGGTGACAGGAACTCTTTCAACCCAGGTTCAACTGAGTCACGCAGGCAATGGACGCTACTCCTTTCCAAAGTGAATGGTGAAACCATCCACGACAGATCTTGGGCAAGTGGTCACAGACCTCTTAAAAGCTACTCACTAACATGCAGAGAATACAAGGACAAGGTTTTTGAGAGACTGGAGAGCTTTGGGGTTTTGAGTTGAGCTTGTTTGGAAAGTTTTGTGGATTGCTCTCCAGCGGAAGGGAGCTGGCTGCGCTTCGCCTCGAGTCCGCCGAGTGGGCTTTCTATGGGAATGTGGCACGTGTCCCCTTTGTTAGTGGGCACAGTATTCTCAGGTGTGGACACAGCATTCTGAGGTGTGGACACGTGTAAGCACACTGAAAGAAGAGAGGCTGGCTAGGGCACCATCGCAACAGGGGCGGAGAGTCTCCTGCGCGAAGTGCCGCACACCCCTCTGACGGCGCGACACGTGCATAGACCTTGTGGGAAACGTTATGGACCCGCCAGGAGGACTTGTGGCCTGAGGTCATTCTGATTAAAGCTTTGGCAAAAGAGATGTGCGCCAATATTTAGCTTCATCTGGGAAGACAAGGTGATTTCACATTAAATTAGTTATCACATGTTGCTAGCATTTTTATTGATTGAATTGACACAAATTTTGCTTCTTAAAGTGACCATAAAAATCTGTTTTATCTTAGAGAAAGCAGAGGACTCAAGAGGCCTACACATTTATGATGAAAGATACATTTAGAATTTTAAAGGGCAATGTGAGAACGAAATATTTCCTATTGTATCTTGTGGTTATTGGTTCATTTGACAAGACTTTTCCATAAATATATATGAAAACGGTTTCCATTTCCATGCAGACATTTTTGCTTATTTCTCTGAATTTAGTGTACTTAATTTTCAAATAATTACATACGTAGGACCATTGTATAAAATATATTTGACAAACAAATAAGCAATTTTAAATTTAAATTGTATTTTGGGTCTTCAAAGTAAATGTGTTTATAAGCCTATTGTTCTGAGTTTGAATCATTAGCATTTGAAATTGTTATGGACAATCCTGAAGATTATCATATTACATGACATAAGTCAGAGGAAGATGAATATCATATGACATTGCATATGTGGTGAATCTAAAAAACATGACACAGATAAACATTTACAACACAGAAGTGCACTCACAGACTTAGAGAATGAACTTACAGTTACCAGGGGGGAAGGAAAGAGTGGGAGTTTGGGATTGACTTGTAATAACCAACAAGGACTTACTATACGGCACAGGGAATTCTGCTCAATATTCTGTAATAACCTAAAATGGGAAAAAATTGAAAAAGAATAGATATATATGTATATGTGATTCAATTTGCTTCATACCTAAAACTAATATAATTGTTAATCAACTATAGTCCACTATAAAATTTAAAGAGAATTAAATAACATTTTAAAATTACCTTAAATGATGGGTAAACTTAAAAAGTAAAATAAAAATAAAATTCTTATGTATTTTTATAGGTTATTTTATGATATTTTATCAATTTCTTAGGGTAAATTATTTTAACAGCCTTCCTTCGGAAAACTATAATCCACTTTTGAGACATTACGATTCTAGTAATAGGAGGAAGGATCTGTTTCCTTGTCTGTTTCTAAAAAGGCTAGAGAAACTGAAAAATGTCAGAAAAAAACAATAGGGGAAGGAGAATTAAGTTAGATGGCAAAGCAGGAAGAGTCTGATCCTCATGCAAAGCCCTTATTTTTTTTAAGCAGTCACACTTACTCTGTGAAATAAAGCAGAGGTACAAACTGCTGGCTTATCCTGTGCCTTGAGAAACACCCCGTTTGGAAGAATCAGCCCCAGCTGCAGTGCTGTCTAGCTTGCCTCTCCTTCACACGAAGTTCTGAGCAGGGCGCTCCCTCTAGATCAGAAACAGCTTCTCCTCTGTTTTTCATTTCCTCCCCCGCAAGGTGCCACTGAATTATATCTGGACTGAAATGTTCATAGGCAAGTATCTGAAGGACTGAGCCCAAGTCTCAGGGCGTCTCTCTCATCTCTATTAAACACACACATGCACAAACACCCAGATTACTAACCATGTTGTACAATCATGAGCAAGGCATTAACACTGCTAGCTTCAATTCTTTTACCTACTCACATTTTAAGTATAATTACACTGGCTCTAAAACCTGTTATATACATAACAAGTGAGATATTTGCTATGTGTGAATATTTGCTATGTGCATTTAAACACTGAGAGGTTTTCTACGTAGGATTTTACTAGTAGTGATACTACATATATTAAAAGGCAACAGTTTATCACTAGGTTTTTAAAATAGATTAATTCAGAAAATTATCTTAATTCAGAAAATGATCTTAAGTGAACTGAATTTTAGCCAGATATAACCTTTGTTTTGTTTCTGTTTTGCATTTTTGTTTTGTTTTGTTTTAACCAGAGGCTGAATCCAGGTTAGTGCACATAAGAGATTTTATAGCACATATTTTAACTTCTCTGTGGTAAAAGAAATGTGCAAAATACAATGCTGAAAGTACCATGGAAATATTTTAGGTGAATTAATCTTTCTTTGTGTATAAAGAAACAGACAAAAATGTTATTTAAAATCAAAAACATCTACCTATTTGAAGTCATAATGACTGCACAGCATTGAACTATCACAACATTATAGCCCTTCTCAGCAAAAGACTGATGAGTCTATAATACATATTAAATAGAGAAAATCGACACATTTTATCTCTACTTTTATAAATTTTGGTCTCAGAAAACCTACAATAAAAGGCTACTGTACCTCAAGATTTTTTTCTATTCATTTTTGAAATGTAATTAAGCTTCAGCTCTATTATTCCCTGACAATGGGAAAACCATTGATTGTGCTGCTTTTGAAATCCTGTATCACATTTGGCACTTTCTAATAATGCTGCCCTTGGCTTAAGAAGAAGAGAAAATTGACTTGACCTAATTAAAAACTCTAGAGAGCCTCTCTATCATCTCTATCATTTTTCATAACGCTTATTTGGGCCATATGCCAATTAAAAGATGAACATTAAAAAAAAAAACTTCTGTCAAATGGAGATAAAATAAAATGATATATGTTAAAGTAAATCAGATTGTAAGAAGTAAGATTCGTCAGAATCTATAAAATTTCTAAGCAGAATGAACATCAGTGAAGTTTCAAAACGGGAGCACATCCATCTCTGGTAGTCTCGAGTGCCTTAGATCCAAGGTAAAGGACAAGGCCGTGCCAAGGAAGGTGATTGTGTAGCATAAAAGCCTCTCTCTTCAAGCATAATCACTGCAAACTTCAGCGAATAATGAAGACTTTCTTGTTATCTTGGCACCATCTCTCTATCTCCTTCCATTTTCTCATACAATAAGATCACCCCTATTATTACCTTTGAGTGAATCCAGAGCAGGGAAGCTACAGACAGCTTGGAAGGTTTTCAACTTACAGTTTTCATTCAAAGTCAGAACTACTTAAATTCACGTGATGAGCAAGCCAAAATGTGAAATAAAGTTCAATCTCCTGTTGTGCTCAAACTCTAACCATTGTTTAACACATCGAAAACTCTTCATAAAGTCTCTGACATCTTTCTTTTATCTTACATTTTTAGAATTGTCTATTTTTTCCCTAGGCTCTGTGATTCCCTACCACACTGTAGAAAATGGCCAAGCAACATGTTTTCTTGGTTTTGTGCATAATAATTTATGTCAATGCATTTTTTCTTCTGCTATTAATTCTGGGCCATGTATATGTATATTCATTTTCCTAGTTTTTGCCTTGTCTCCTATATGATTTCTTTAGGTATGACTTCATGCATGTAATTATGTAAGAAATACTTGGTATTTGATTATTTCATAAAATCATATTATAATATAAAGTTATAAAACACATATGATAGTATAATATGATTCTAATTTTTCCTTGGTTTCCAATTGACCAGATAAAAAATTAAAATCCTGCTGCTCTTATATAAATGACTTTCTACAATATGCCACCAAATAAACCTTCTAACTAGTTTCCAAAGAAAATTTTTGTTTTACTTTACACGCTGGCCAAAATTCAAAATGAAAAGTTGGAATTTATTTTCCCCAAATTTAGAACGCCGCTATTCCGGATAATGCCACAGTGTCTTTGTGCCATTCTCTTTCATCCGGTCCTTGAGGTTCTCTGGATGTCAAATAGTCAGTTCTCAAAATGCATTGTTAATGGTGCTTTTATGATTTAACTTTTCTTACCTGTTCCTACTAGGGGAAAACTATGACTTTTAATTCTCTTAAAACCCAATAACGGTGCATTGGTGTCCCTTTCAGGATGCATCACCAGCTTTCATAACTCCTTATATGTATCAGGTCTTTAAGTGTAAGTTGTTCACTGAATTTATATATTTTAAGTGACACAGAGAGATTATTTTGTATACACCATCTATATGTCATAGTTGTGAGCTGCACATCTATAAGAGGAAACCTGGCTTCTGTAAAGGAAAATATGAGTAACTAATCTCTCATACTCAGGAGGGCAAGATACATGGAGAAAAACATAAGCAATGTTAATTGGTACAGTACAATTAAATCAAGAGGGCACGATGGGGAAATGCAGAGGGAACTATTATAAAGGAAGAGTGGCTTAGATATAGCAACAACAAAAAGGAACAAAGGGTCTTCTTATACATGAGAAACAAACTTCCTAAACGTACAATGGTGGGTTGTTCTGGAAAAGATTATAGTGCAATTATACACACATGCAAAACTATATTCACATAATATTAAACAAGGTGGGCACAGATGAGATACTGAATTGGCTGATGAGTCTCAGGTTATGGGGTCTATGCAACACAGGATGAATAAAAATAAATTGTAAAAAATTGAGATAATCCATAAATATTAGGCAATGAAGCAAATCAGCTTCAAAACAAGTGGACTAACAATAATGCGTTAATGAAGCTACAATTATCACTATAATTTGAAATTGATTAGTATTCACTAATCGATACAATAAATTATTTAAACAATGAACTGTGTGAACCTTTTCAAAATAATGAATAGTAAATATAATGCAAACAAAAGGAAGATATACTTCAAAAATAGGCAGCAAATGTTAAAAATCATTAACAGTGAAGGGATTATGTAATCCTAAAAATGCAATATTTTACCCGAAATTGATAGTGATGTTAGTGCAAAAGCACCAATATAGTGGTATACTTTATTATCACATAAATTTGAATTTAATAGATTTCCTTCTGCTTCTCTCTCCCACTAGTCTGTAAGTGTCCAGGGTCCAACTGAGAGTGTCTAGTGTACAGTGTAACAGATGTTCCATAAAATCTGATCAGTTTTCATTCCAGTCCCAAAGAAAGGCAATGCCAAAGAACATTCAAACTGCTGTACAATGGCACTAATTTCACATGCTAGTAAAGTCATGCTCAAAATCCTTCAAACTAGGCTTCAGCAATATGTGAACTGAGAAATTCCAGATGTACAAACTTGGACTTGGAAAATACAGAGATACCAGAAGTCAAACTGTCAAAATACATTGGATAATATAAAAATCAAGGAAATTTCAGAAAAAAAATTTACTTCTGCTTCACTATGATTCAATTTAGTTCAGTCACTCAGTCATATCCAACTCTTTGAAACCTCACTGACTGCAGCACACCAGGCTTCCCGTCTATCACTAACTCCAAGAGTTTACTCAAACTCATGTCCATTGAGTCAGTAATGCCATCCAACCTGTCATCCCCTTCTCCTCCTGCCCTCAATCTTTCCCAGCATCAGAGTCTTTTCAAATGAGTTGTTTCTTTCCATCAGGTGGCTAAAGTTTTGGAATTCCAGCTTCAACATCAGTCCCTCCAATGAATATTCAGGACTGATTTCCTTTAGGGTTCACTGGTTGGATCTCCTTGAAGTCCAAGGGACTAAGAGTCTTCTCCAACACCACAGTTCAAAATCAGCAACCATTTTTTAAAAATATTTATTTATTTATTTTAATAGGAGGCTAATTACGATATTGTAGTGTTTTTTTGTTTTTGTTTGTTTGTTTGTTTTTTGTTTTTGCCATATACATTGACATGAATGAGCCATGGGTGTACACGTGTCCCCCATCCTGAACCCCCATCCCACCTCCCTCCCCATCCCATCCCTCAGAGTCAACCCAGCACATCAGCCCTGAGTGCCCTGTCTCATGCACTGAGCCTAGACTGGTGATCTGTTTCACATATGATAATATACATGTTTCAAAAAAACATCAATTCTTCCACATTCAGCTTTCTTTATGGTCCATCTCTCACATCCATACATGACTACTGGGAAAACCATAACTTTGACTAGATGGAACTTTGTCGCAAAGTTATGTTTCTGCTTTTTAATAAGCTGTCTAGGTTGGTCATTGCTTTTCTTCCAAAGAGCAAGTGTCTTTTAATTTCATGGCTGCAGTCACAATTTGCAATGATTTTGGAGCCCCCCAAAAATAAAGTCAGCCACTGTTTCCACTGTTTCTCCATCTATTTGCCGTGAAGTGATGGGACCGGATGCCATGATCTTAGTTTTCTGCATGTTGAGTTTTAAGCTAGCTTTTTCACTCTCCTCTTTCACTTTCACCAAGAGGCTCTTTAGTTCTTCTTCACTTTCTGCCATAAGGGTGGGGTCATCTGCGTATCTTAAGTTATTGATATTTCTACTGGCAATCTTGATTCCAGCTTGTGCTTCATCCAACCTGGCATTTTGCTTGATGTACTCTGCATATAAGTTAAATAAGCTGCGTGGATCACAACAAACTGGAAAATTCTTTAAGAGATGGAAATACCAGAATGCTTTGCCTGCCTTCTGAGAAATCTGTATGCACGCCAAGAAGCAACAGTTAGAACCGGACATGGAACAACAGACTGGTTCCAAATCAGGAAAGGAGCACATCAAGGCTGAATATTGTCACCCTGCATTTTATCTTCCATACAGAGTACATAATGAGAAATACCAGGCTAAATGAAGCTTAAGCTGGATTCAAGACTACTGGTAGAAATATCAATAACCTCACATATGTAGATACCACCCTTATGGCAGAAAGTGAAGAGAAACTAAAGAGCCTCAAGATGAAGGTGAAACAGGAGAGTGAAAAACTGGCTTTAAACTCAATATTCAAAAAATGAAGATTGTGGCATCCCTTCCCATAACTTCATGGCAAATAGATGGAGAAACAGTAGAAACAGTGGCTGACTTTATTCTGGGGGGGGCCTCCAAAATCACTGCAGATGGTGACTGCAGCCATGAAATTAAAAGACATGTGCTCCTTGAAATAAAAACTATGAGAAACCTAGACAGTGTGTTAAGAAGCAGAGACATCACTTTGCCAACAAAGGTCTGTATAATCATAGCTATAATTTTTTCTACTGGTCATAAACTGATGTGAGAATCAGACCATAAAGAAGACTGAGCACCAAGAATTGATGCTTTTGAACTGTGGTGTTGGAGAAAACTCTTGATAGTTGCTTGGACTGCAAGGAGATCAAACTAGTCAATAATAAAGGAAATCAGTCCTGAATATTCATTGGAAGGACTGATGCCGAAACTGAATCTACAATACCTTGGTCACCTGATGAGAAGAGCTGACTCATTTGAAAAGACCCTGATGCTGGGGAAGATTGCGGGCAGGAGAAGGGGACAACAGAGGACTCATACTCAATGGACATGAGTATGAGCAAGCGCCAGGAGATAGTGAAGGACAGGCAGGCCTGGCATGCTCCATGGGCTTGCCAAGAGTTGGAGATGACTGAGCAACTGAACAGCAACAACATCAATTAGTACATCGATGAATCAAACACTTGGAGATTCTATGGGATGCACTGTATTCTTCAACATAGCACAAAAGCTGGAATATGAACTTTGAAACACTTCAAAGGAAGTGGAAACAAATGGAAACACTTAAAAACAGTTTTTAATGAGAATGTTAGAGTGCAGGAACAGTGGCTCTACAGTCACTGTAGCTCAGGGCCTCGCCCATCAGCATTGATGCTGATTGTGAGCATCAGTCATGACTATGCTGTGCATATCAGCAGATGGCCAGTTCAGTTGGATACAGTTAGGACATGCCTGCACTCCCATTGTGTGCCAAATTCATAGTGACCTCCTCACCTAATTATTAGTTACATGTTTAGGATATTGTGTGCCTTGGCTATGCCAAAGCAAGCAGTTAGATTCCAAGGTAGTTGAATTAGTTCTCTTCAGCTCCACTATAACAGACTAAATACCTCTGTACTTCCTGCTTGACTCTAAAAGTACTCATGCTTAACCAGACTAGTCAATAAGCAGAATGAATGGACAAATCACCTTACATCTTTTAATAATCGGAATAAAAAGATAAGATCCAAAGTAATTTTTTTCAGTTACTGGTAAAGTAGATTTTTTATGTTGCTGTATTGTGCTTTGATTAAAAATGCATTGCATAATCATTAAGACTGCTCAGAAAATGCTGGTAAGTGTGAAAACTATATTGTATAAAAACTATACTTGTGTATGTAGCACAAATGAAGGATAATGAAGGTGGTGCCATTACCTCAGAAAATTTTTCACTACTTTGAGTGAAACTGATTTACACATAGTGATGTCATAGGTTATGAAGCGTATGATGAACAAACAAAACCTAGTTAGCCAATAAAAAACCTGAAATTGAGTTTTCATTAAATATTAACAGCCATGAAACATACAAATACATACACATATCAAATATCTTTATTGCCATTACAAGCAATGTGTCTCATACTTTTTAGATTACCATGAGTTATTAATGTGCTTTGCCAAGGCATGGCTAAAGACACTGTATGCAATCTTAGAGTGAATTCAGTTGTTATACTTTGAAAAATATAGTATATACAAAACTAAATGCATATGTACTGCGTCTGTTTTTAGACCTCTGTTTTCTGGGCTTTGCAGTATCATATGAAATTACATTTAAAATTTACATGCTTTCCTAACTTGTGAAAACCACCTCTCTACTTGCTGGTGGTTTTTCTGTTTAATGTTGTTTTGCCTTTATGCACACGTGGGTTTTGTGTGCAAATGAACTAGAATTTGTAGTAAAATCCCCCACATTTCCATTCATGATGCAGGCTTCCCAATTGAGGTACACAGCATAGTGAGTCAGCCATACAAATCCTTACTAAAATAATTAAATCTTAATTGGGGGAGTTAAAAACTATAAAAATGAGTTCAGAAGACAACAAGTTAGTCAGAACCTGAAACATTAAACAGATTCAGCCCTGCAATTTTGCTTAACATGCACATTAGAAGCCAGAATCGGAGGGGAAATTTCATACATGCAGATGAGCACTTGTGAGCAACTCACAAAATAAATGCTATTTAGTCTGAAAAGCCCTGTGATTTGGGAGCCAATCTACTAGATAGATGCCAAATTAACTGATAATTGCCCTAAGCTGAAGCCAGCCATACTGTCTGGTACTGATAAGTACTTGAAAAATAACATTTTCATAATTGCATGGATCTCTATTAAAGGAAATAAACCTGTAAAAATCAGAGCAACACCAAAAACCAAACGTACTGATAATGCAAATTACTCCTCTGTTAGAGAATAACATCTTTTTTTTTTTTTAACATTGCTTAAAGAGATTCAATTGAAAAGCTAAATCCACAATGATATAGCACCTTATGCTTGGGTAATGACTCCATTTGCATAGTCCGTGCATCCCCACACATGGATGATACACTGTGGCTGTGTAGGTGGGTAAAGGAGTCTATAAGATAAACAGTTGTTAATACTTGGCATTCATAAAAATGATTGGCTTAGCCAAGCACCAGAGTAGAGTCTTCTGCAGTGGTTTCTCCCCTCCCTCCTAGAAGATGATGCTTCCTGTAGAATGCTTGCATAGTCGAATATCATACAGTCCACATATCGTATATATGGTTCTTATTGCTATGAAGAATATAGACATGATTGTATTGCCCTTCAATTCCTGTGAAATTTCTCCTAAATATGAACTTGTCACTTTAGGTAATTATTTGTCTCCTATAGAAAATATGATGGGTATATATTTGCAAATTAGAGAAGCAAAAAGGGAGTCGTAAGATTTCATAATTTAGAGAAATGTTTACTCATAGTTGCCACTACTATATTGCCATATTTTCTTATATCACTTCACTGTGCAATGCTTGCACCTAACTTTCTGTGTAACTTTCTCTTGAGTAGAATAACTGATTTTAAATTAAAAGAAGAGACACAAGCTAACTTTTAAAGTGTAGGACAATTTAGCTATGAGCATATTGATGAAATTGTTATTTACAGAAGGTGCCTTTTTAAATGTCCGTGAACACAGGGCTGGCAGGTGGGGAGATGTAGTTTGTTTGGACAGAGTTGGTGACACTTACATTCTGGTCAATTAACGTAAAAAATCAAATTAGTTTGCAACTTTGACTTGAAAATCAAAGTAATATTTGAGCATCACTATGCTAATGTGTGAGGTGAGTGCAATTGTGCGGTAGTTGGAGCGTTCTTTGGCATTGCCTTTTTTGGGAATTGGAATGAAAGCTGACCTTTTTCAATCCTGTGGCCACTGCTGAGTTTTCCAAATTTGCTGGCATATTTAGTGCATCACTTTCACAGCATCATCTTTCAGGATTTGAAAGAGCTCCACTGGAATTCTATCCCCTCCACTAGCTTTGTTTGTAGTGATGCTCCCTAAGGCCCACTTGACTTCACATTCCGGGATGTCTGGCTCTAGCTGAGTGATCATGCCGTCTTAGTTACCTGAGTCATTAAGCTCTGCTGTGTATAGTTCTTCTGTGTATTCTTGCCAC
>SJYC01031452.1:0-16079 GCA_006408675.1 Madoqua kirkii | reverse complement strand
TTGTTCGTAGTGATGCTCCCTAAGGCCCACTTGACTTCACATTCCGGGATGTCTGGCTCTAGCTGAGTGATCATGCCGTCTTAGTTACCTGAGTCATTAAGCTCTGCTGTGTATAGTTCTTCTGTGTATTCTTGCCACCTCGTCTTAGTACCTTCTGATTCTGCTGTTCCATACTGTTTCTTTCCTTTATTGTGCCCATTTTTGCATGAAATGTTCCTCTGGTATCTCTAATTTTTTTGAAGACTTTTTCCCATTCTATTGTTTTCCTCTATTTCTTTGCACTGATCACTTAGGAAGGCTTTCTGATCTCTCCTTGCGATTTTTCGGAACTCTGCATTGAGATGGATATATCTTTCCTTTTCTCCTTTTCCTTTCACTTCTCTTCTCTTCTCAGCTATTTGTAAGGTCTCCTCAAGCAACCCTTTTGCTTTTGGGCTTTTCTTTTTCTTGGAGATTGAGGCTTCCCAGGTGACAGAGTGGTAAAAAATCTGCCTGCCAAATGCAGGAAAAGACGTGGGTTCAGTCCCTAGGCTGGGAAGATCCCTTGGAGGAGAAATGGCAACCCACTCCAACATTCTTGCCTGGGAAATTCTGTGGACAGAGGAGCAGGGCAGGCTACAGTCCAAGGGATCGCAAAGATTTGGGCACAACCGTGTGACTAACACTACTTTCTTGGAGATGGTTTTGACCACTGCCTCCTGTGCAGTGTTGCAAACCTCTGTCCACAGATCCTCAGGCGCTCGATCAGATCAAATCCCTTGAACTTCTGTGTCACTTCCACTGTGTAATTAATTGTAGGGGATTTGATTTAGGTCACACCTGAGTGGTCTAGTGGTTTTCCCTACTCTCTTCAATTGAAGTCTGAATTTAGCAATAAGGAGTTCATGCTCTGAGCCACAGTCAGCTCCCGCTCTTATTTCTCCTGACTACATGGAGCTTCTCCATCTTTGGCTACAAGGGCATAGTCAGGTTTTTTTTAAAAAAAGAGATACCAGTCTGAGATATTTTGAGGTTGGGAGTAGTGTCCTCTTCCTTGGTATCTGGGACAAGTTCATGTAACATCACTCTTGGAGAATCTTCCTTTTATGTATTATATTGGCAAATACAATCACTGATATTAGTTATTTCTCATACCTTTGTGAAATGCCAAGCCACTCCAGCATTCTTGCTTGGGAAATTCCATGCACAGAGAAGTCTGGCAGGCTCCCGTCCCTGGGGTTGCAAATTCCTTCAGGGGAAGAACGCTATTCCCCGTCTCTATCAAGACACAGGCTCTTGATCTAACTTTGGTTCTATTTTGGCTTCCTTCCTTCTCTAAATATACGCCTGTGATCTCATCTTTTACATTTAGCTTGCTGTGCCAATTAACTTTGTCAGAATAAGTCACTTGAAAACAACCACAAATTCTTTGTGGGTAAGACAGCTGTTTATCCTTACATATGTGTGTTTCATCTTTTTCGGGCTGGATTTGGTTCAAAGCTCTCCAGGTTTGGTGGATAGGCTTCAGCGGCTCCACTTCCCACATTTTGCCTCCTTGGGACTGGTAGGCTGTGTTACCAGGATATGTTATTTTTATAATGGTGGAGCTGCAAAAGAGCATGTCGAAATGTGTGTGATGTTTTAAATCCTATTATCAGAACTATCAGCTGATGCAAGTCATATGGCCGGACTGAAGTCAAAGAATGAGAAATTAAATCCACCCCTTTCGTGCAAACTAATAGCATGACAAAGTTACGGACTCCAAGATGATTAAAGAGGGGAGATCAATAATGAATCTACCACATCTCCTTTCCGTGCCTCTGGAGTTTTTATTTCTCATATCTGCTTGAAGAAACTGGAGTTACTTCAGTGCTCAGGCGATAAATGATACATTGGGTCTCATTTTTTGCATTACTGGGAAATCACAGAAATTTGTCTTTTAGTTGATATTCCACGAGAATATTTGGTATTTAATACAAGATAGGATTCATAACTAGATGATAGTTATGCCTGATAAAATTAAGAGAAACATGATATATACAATCTGAAGTCATTAAATATTTATGTTGACTGACTTGCAAAATTTGTCTTATTTCCATATAGCTGTATGTTCATGATATTAATAAAAAAAACACTTCTAAGTACTGGGAAGATTTTAATAAGTATGCTCCCAATGAATCTCTTTAACAACTCTAATAACTTGTCTTTCCTTGTTCCCCCAATAGAAAATATTTCTTGTCATTCTTTGTCATAAGATTCCTAATTTCCTAATTGGTTTCCCAAGATTTCTACTATGAATTTTGAGATGAGAATGCATCTTTATGTGTTTATCTGTGCATCTCTGTTTTAGATGTTGAATAGACAACTTATGCTTTTATTTCATTTGAAACTCTTGAATGTGGCAACAGTATTATGTGTATGGATGTGTATAAATATGTGTGTGTGTGCGCGCGCGCATGCCTGGGTGTATATATCTCTCTCATTGCCTCCCATAACATGAAGCAAATTTACAGGGACTTTCTTACGTGTGAAGCATTCTTGTTACTCTAGCTACATCAAGCTATGGTGAAACAGAAGGTGATAAAATAGAAAGTCCCAAACATAGTTTCAATAATAAAACTATTGAAATAAGCACTTTAGTTAAATGTAACATCATCATTCTTTACAAGTAACATGAATAATATACTTACATTGAATTGCTCTTTATAAAGAGCTGAAAATAAACAAAACCCCAAATTTTAAATATGGTTAATTTTAATTTTGAAAACTCACTTTGTCTTTGCCAGAGATTAAAAATGTGGAGTTACTTTTAGCTTAAATTCAGCATAGAATTGTATCTTTCTGCTATTTTTTGCTTCTTTGTTATATCATCTTCCTTTATTCATATGGACCAACTGAAGAAGTGCATAGATTTCCCCAATTCCAAAAATGGAAGTTAGGTGCAGAAACAAATTAACCCTATCCTGTTTGTGCCCAGTCACTTCAGTCATGTCCAACACTGTGTGACCCTATGAACTGTAGCCCACCAGGCTCCTGTGTCCATGGGATTCTCCAGGCAAGAATTCTGGAGCGGATTGCCATTTCCTCATCCAAGGGACCTTCCTGACCCAGGGGTCAAAGCCTCTTCTCCTATGCCTCTTGCATTGGCAGGCAGGTTCCTTACCAACTGAGGTACCCGGCAAATTATTTAAAAACTAAACATTGAATAAATAAAGAGATAAGCTACTGTGATTTATTTGATCTGAAAATTTTTAACATTCTACACAGGCATTAAATTTGGAATTTGTCAGTATGAAAATCTAATCATATTAGGCAACTTTAAAATGCTTTTCTTCTTGTTAATATTATTTGTATACTGAAGAAAGTGTATTTGAAAAACAAATCACTTTATGTTTAACCCTTTATTAATTTTGCCTTTTATGCAACAACTCAGTAACATAATGCTATTGTAAGTAAAGATGATCAGTCTCTCAACTAAAGAGCATAAATATCTACATGTTATATATTATTTTATATTTTTATATTATATATTTATAATTATTTTTGCTTCTGTCAATGTTCATGTGGATTCTTGGGTGGTTTTCATATTTAACTCTAATTTTTTGACTTCAATTACTAAGAGAAACTTGATAACAATTTTAGAAAATATAAATACTGTACTAAGACTTCCAATACTTCTCTGAGAATGCATTTTAGAAGGCCCAGATCATGAAGTATTTCACTATGATTTACAACTTCAGGACAGGTGTCTTCAGAATCTTCACACAAGAGTTATATTTACTTACATGCATATGTCAAATACAAATTGAGCATGTAAATCTGGAAGACAGTCTAGGTGAAATCCAGCTCTAGCTAAAATTCTTTCCTATATCCACTCAAAAATGAAAATCTTAGATTCGGGAGAAATTATTTCCCATGTCAAGTCATTCCAATTACTTTACTTTGCTTAGAATGTTATGGAGGCATTATTTCTAACTCAAAAACAACAAAGATAGATTGACTTTTAATCCAAACTGCCATGTGTCTAAGTAAATGGACTTGGTAAAGGCATTGAAGATCCAGTGTTTAAAGTGTTTAGATTTAGTGTTTATAGTATGCGTATAATATATCATCCTATCGTTAACTGAACACTAAAATCTGTGATGCAATTTATGAATTTTTTCCAGAGTTGAAAACATTGAAGCTCAACGTAAATATCCCAAGTTCACGCAATTGAAGCCATTTGAATTCTAGCCCAAGTTTCTTTTAAATCTGACTCCATGCTCTGAACTGTTCCTTACATAACATCCATAAAACGAATACACATTTGGGTAGGAAAAATATCTTAACTGAATGCTTACATATTTGGCCCTCAATAAAGGTTTTCATTTAAACTGCTTCCGTTGCACAACACCTTTTCTAGGAGCTGTCATTTTTATCATCTTCTCAGTGAGGAATATGAACCTGGAGAGATTAACCAATTTGCACAGCGAAACTCATAGCATAACCATGTAATGAATGCATGTCTTCCAGGCACAGGTCTGTATATTTTTCAACATCTGTGCTTCTTATCATCTGTTTTAATATAATATGATTATTTCTCCACAAATAGAGACAAATCAAGTAGCTGGCACTTTTAAAGAAAACTCCTTTTTTTTTTTTTTTTCAAATTAGCAGTCTTTCCCCTAATAATACTGGTATTGCAAGATATGATAGAAAGCTCTTTGGACTAGAAGAGATGAGCCCTTAATGGATGTATCAGATTGTGTCACTAATCATTTACTATAGGATATTGCTTCATTCATTTCTAGTTTAGTGTTATTATAAATAAGTCTGCTATGCTGCACAACTTGGGACACATTTTTGAATGGATATGAACCTTCATTACTACAGGATAAATGCCCAGGAGTGCAATTCCCAGGGTACATGGCAGTGAACATGAAAGTCACTCAGTCGTGTCTGACGCTTTGTGACCTCATGAACCACATAGCCCATGGAATTCTCCAGGCCACAGTACTGGAGTGAGTAGCCTTTCCCTCCTCCAGGGGATCTTCCCAATCCAGGAATCGAACCAGTATCACCTGCATTGCAGCTGGATTCTTTACCAACTGAGCTATCAGGGGCACATGATAAGTTTGTATTTATTTAGCTTTTAAGAAACCACCAAATAACTTTCCACTGTAACATTTTACATCCTCAACAGCAATATATGAGTGATCTAGTTTTTCCACATTCTCACAAGCATTTGGAATTGTCACTATTTGTTTTTCAAGCTGTTCTAATAATGTGTAGGGAACAAATGAGATAGTTAGAATAATTGTTTTCATGTGCTTGTCTAAAAACGACACAATCTCTATCAAATTCTAGACTTTTTGGACAGACTGATTTTTCTCCTCATCAATAGTGATTTCCTTTCTTTGCATGGTGGGAATATTAAATCAGTTTATTCTGGAGGACCTGGAAACTGCCTGAAGAGTGTATTTTGGTCTAATAGTAATTCCTGGACAGAGCATGAAATGTATGATTAAATAGTATTATTTTATAACTCTGGGTCAGACTCAAGACTCTGAGTGGTTTTGTTTGTCTCAACCAGCACAGCCACATTATTTGATGATAAAATCATGGTTGATAGCTTGTATATTTTTGTGACAAGATTCTCAAGGGTAAAAACTGGTCACATAGCAAGATCTTGACCGGGAGGTTGTGTGAAATTCAAGGTAACGTTTTATCCGAGGTCCATTAACACCTTGGATCCTAGGTGTCCTGTGAAGAAGGTGGTGGTTTCCCGTAGAAGAGAAAACATTCTATATACCCTGTAGGGGAAGGACCACTGGATCTTGCTTCTGCAAAACTGCTGGGAACCAGCTTTTAGTTGTGACATGTACTCATTTAATGTTCTTACTGTATTCTGTACTTTTCTTGAAACAAACTTGAAATGCTCAAGCATTGTTATTTTGGCCCCTATGCATGCTTTTCTACAATGAAGTCGGATTTACCACCACAGTTCGCACACCTGGTAATTTTTTTATCAGATATCAGACATTAAAACACACATTTGCTGGGTGTGGGAAATTTTTTGTGTTCCTATAAATATCCATGAGCTTTTATCAGGAGAGTGGTTATTCCATCTTGATCAGCACCAAAATTTTATCCTTTTGGTTCTTGATGTAAGAATTTTGTCAGAACAGGAAATATTTGTTATTATTTTTCACTTACAAAGTCATGTCTGCCCCCCCCAACGGATGGCAGCACTCCAGAGGTCCCAATTCTTCACCATCTCCTGTGCCTGCTCAAACTCATACCCTTTGAGTTGATGATGCTATCCAGCTATCTCATCCTTTGTTATCCCCTTCTTCTCCTGTCCTAAATTTTCCCCAGCATCAGGATCTTTACAAATGAGTTGTCTCTCCACATCAGGTGGCCAAACTATTGGAGCTCTAGCTTCAGCATCAGTCCTTCCAATGAATATTCAGGGCTGATTTCCTTTAGGATGGACTGGTCTTATCTCCTAGCAGTCCAAGGGACTCTCAAGAGTCTTCTCCAGTACAGTAACTTAAAAGCATCAATTCTTCAGCTCTCCACCTTCTTTATGGTCCAGCTCTCACATCTGCATGTGATTAATGGAAAAACCGTAACAGCCAATACAGAGCTTTGTTAGAAAGTTGATGTCTCTATTTTTGAATATGTTATGTAGGTTTGTCACAGCTTTTCTTCCAAGGAACAACCGTCTTTTAATTTTATTCCAGCAGTTACTGTCTGCAGTGATTTTGAAGCCCCAGAAGTAAAATTTGCGAGTGCTTCCACTTTTTCCCATCTAATGGCCAGGAAGTGATGGGACTGGATGCTGTGATCCTAGTTTTATGGATGTTGAGTTTTAAGCCACCTTCCTCACTGTCCTCTTTCACTCTCATCAAGAGACTTTTCGGTTCCTCTTCAGTGTCTGCCATTGGAATGATATCATCTGCATAGCTGAAGTTGGTGATATTTCTCCCGGCAATCTTGATTCCAGTTTGTGCTTCATCCCTCCCAGCTTTTTGCATGATGTACTCTCCATATTCATTACGTAAGCAGGGTGAACACATACAGCCTTGATATAGTCCTTTCCCAATTTTGAACCAGTCCTTTGTTCCATGTCTGGTTCTAACTGTTGCTTCTCGACCTGCATACAGATTTCTCAGGAGGCAGGTAAGGTGGCCTGTCATTCCCATCTGTTTAAAAATTTTCCAGTTTGCTGTGATTCTCACAGTCAAATGCTTTGGCATAATCAATAAAGCCAAAATAGATGTTTTCCTGGAATTATCTTGCTTTCTCTATGCTCCAGCGGGTGTTGGCAATTTGATATCTAGTTCCTCTGCCTTTTTAAAATCCAGCTTGAACATCTGGAACATCTGGAAATTCTCAGTTCCCGTATTGTTGAAGCACTTTTCTAGATTTACAGGTCTATCAACACAATTAAGGCGTGTCTTGCCTGAATATCCTCTCCTGTACCTCAGAGAGCAAGATGCGGCAATCACACAGCTCTTTTTGTCTGTTTCACCTCTCTCAGGAATCAGTATGTTTTGTTGCCTGTTGCCCAGTGAATCTATGATTTTTGAGGATTTTTTCCACTTTTAAAAAATTTTTAGAAGAAGGATGCCAAATCTTTTCCTCTCACTGCATCTTGACTAGAAGTAGAAACCTCAAAAGAATATTTCCTCTCATTTTAAGACTGCATTAAGGATTGAAGAATGCATTCCTCTCATTAGGAATGTACTGGATCTTTTTTATTTTTCAAAGTTTTTTTTTTTTTTACTAAAAGGCTATGTGATAAATATCTTTTAGAATTCCATAAAAGAAAAACATTATTTATGATAAATAATATAAATAATGTTTTTCTTCTTAATTCCATAGGAATAATGTGGCAAGTCATTTCTTTTCTCCCTTTTCTGGCTGGGTTGCAAAGAATTGATGATGTGAATGTTACAATGAAATGTGAAACTTATAACTTAGAACCCTATTTCAGTTATTTCTCTTTTTAACTGATCCCTATTTATTATGTGTCCCTTACAAGCATGAACTTTGCCTCAGTAGCTCTCTTCTTTATCAAGACAATTAAGGAATTTAAGCAGTATAAATAATAATTTTTTAGAAAGTTGTATTTGCATAGAATTCAACCAAATTTTAATGGTGCTGTTTCTTGCAGTCTATACACCACTTCCTCTATGTCATGTGAGTTATCTATTTCTATAATACCTCTATGCTCTAATATACGCTACCCTTCTGGAGTAAATCTCCAATTACAGCTTCAAATTTGGGGGCGAATACAATAGCTGTTGAATAAATATCTTTTGATTAATGAATTAGTGAAGTAAGTCAAGTAGGGATTATAGCCCCAAATTGGAATGATTAAGCATGGCAAATTCCAATTCTATTGTAGATTTTAACACCCAATAAATCCTCACAAAGAGCAATTTTTTGCTTGTTTTCTTCACAAAGAGAAAGTGACTGTAGAGTTGACCTGTAGGTTTATATGCCACACACTCCTCCAGTTGTATTTATATAACAAGCAATTGAAGTTTTGTCAGTAATACCGGGGATCTCACAGTTCTCTCGTGTGGTGTGTGTGTGTGTGTGTGTGTGTGTGTGTGTGTGTAAATAGAGAAAGGTAGAGCAGAGACTCAGAGCTAGAAAGGAATAATAGAGGTAGATATTATACCTGATCAGAGGTTGGTTAATTCCTTAGAGTTCTTTATTAGAAAAAGAAAGAAAAACTACCATCGGGCCTCTCAGCATGCCAGACCATTGGGTTGCTTCCAAAGCAATTAATTCTCAGTGGGGTGCAAGTGAATTCATTAAAATAAAGAATTGTATTGCCTCTGAGGATTTGTGGGAAGGTTCAGATTTTGAGAAGAATAACAGCTGAATGAGCAAGTAAAGCCAATTGTAACTTTTCCAGTTTTTCAGTTATAATTCAGGTTGGTTCAGGGGGAAATACAATTAAGGATGGGGAAGGGTAACAATTGTTTCATCTTTACACCTGAGTAGAACCACCCATTTATATGTATATTTGTACAAATCTTTCCTTTGATGGATGCCATAGATTAAATCGGAGAGACAAAAGGAATAGATCAATTTTTTAATAAAGAAAGTCTGAGGCAGGAAATTAGTTTATCGTAAGTTGCCTCTGAATCCAAGTACTTTGTGATTAGCTCTAAATAGGAGCAAATCTGTCTGCAGGAGTGAGTCCATGAGAACTGAAGCAAGTGTGCCTGTATACCAGAGGGTGGGTATTTAAAAACGCACAAGAGATTCCAAGAGAGCCAAAATATGTTCCTGTCACAGGTTTCTAGCACTGGTCCTCAACTTCATTGACAAAGATGGACATGGAAAGATGGGTGTCATTGGAGGGCTTGATTCTAATGACAAATCAATCTCCTCTATAAAAATCATTAAGAATTACCAGAAAACATCTACCTTTAGTTTACATGTTATTTGCCTTATTTCTGATTTCCTAATGTGATGAGTTTTATTTTTAAGTAAAATCTGAAATGTTATAGGATGACAAAGGAATTTCATCCAGAAACTATTTATATCTTAAAAATCTGTAACTATCATAATCTATTGAGTTGGCAAAAAAAGTCCATTTGGGTTTTCAGAAAGATGTTACAGAAAAATCCAACCAATTTCTTGGCCAACCCAGTACTATGATATATTTAATAGCTTTATCTTACATGTATACTTATATATGTCTACATCAGTTCAGTTCAGTCGCTCAGTCATGTCCGACTCTTTGCGACTTCATGAACCGCAGCATGCCAAGCCTCCCTGTCCATCACCAACACCTGGAGCCCACCCAAACCCATGTCCATTGAGTCAGTGATGCCATCCAACCGTCTCATCCTCTGTCATCCCCTTCTCCTCCTGCCCCCAATCCCTCTCAGCATCAGGGTCTTTTTCAATGAGTCAGCCCTTCGCATCAGGTGGCCAAAGTATTAGAACTTCAGCTTCAACATCAGTCCTTCCAATGAACACCCAGGACTGGTCTCCTTCAGGATGGACTGGTTGGATCTCGTTGCAGTCCAAGGGACTCTCAAGAGCCTTCTCCAACACCACAGTTCAAAAGCATCAATTCTTTGGCACTCAACTTTCTTTATAGTTCAACTCTCACATCCATACATGACCATAGGAAAAACCATAGCCTTGACTAGACGGACCTTTGTGGACAAAGTAATGTCTCTGTTTTTTTAATATGCTGTCTAGGTTGGTCATAACTTTCCTTCCAAGGAGTAAGTGTCGTTTAATTTCATGGCTGCAGTCACCATCTGCAGTGATTTTGGAGCCCAGAAAAACAGCCACTGTTTCCACTGTTTCCCCATCTATTTGCCATCAAGTGATGGGACCAAATGCCATGATATTAGTTTTCCGAATGTTGAGCTTTAAGCCCACTTTTTCACTCTCCTCTTTCACTTTCATTAACAGGCTCTTTAGTTCTTCTTCCCTTTCTGCCACAAAAGTGGTGTCATCTGCATATCTGAGGTTACTGATGTTTCTCCTGGCAATCTTGGTTCCAGATTGTGCTTCCTCCAGCCTAGCGTTTCCCATGATGTACTCTGCATATAAGTTAAATAAGCAGGGTGACAATATACAGCCTTGACGTACTCCTTTACTTATTTGGAATAGATTCATTAAAATTATAAAGAGAAAAGCATATTATATAGGATTCTAAAGAGTTAAAAATGCTGTATGATAAAAATCAATATATTAAAAATGCTCTATGATAAAAATGAATATATGTGAATAATGAATTCCTCTCCTTTCTGTGATAAATAGGGCTCAGGTACTATGTGAGTATGTATCTATTTACTATGTGAGCGTGTATGTATTCCAAGAGACAAATGTGTTTTCAAATAAAGTTACTATAGACCTACCAATGATATCATTCCTATTAAAAGGGAAAATGTTCAGACAGACTTGCACTGGAGAAGGCTTGCCTCAGTATTCTAAGTGAGGATTGGTTAACCTTGTTGTCACTTTTACTACATAATTTTTTGACTCTAAAAGGCTACTAGCCTACCTAGCTGGCTCAAGGCAAAATTGCCATGTGAGTAGATATTTGTTTTCAGTCTTTACTTATCTTTTCTTCGCTGATCACTTATCTCCCACAGACACCCACTGGTCTTATACTGCAGTTCTCACCTGCCACTTTGTAGAAAAATGACAATTCAGCTCACTTAAGGAAAAGCCCATGGATTTATTGCACTTAAATGTCTCACTCCTCCCAAATGCATCTGCCGTCTAGAAAAAGATGGCTAGGGTGTTTTTGTTTCATTCATTCAAAGATTTAAGTAGAAATCTTCTGACTCTTTCTCAAATAGTGACATGCCTTTTTAGAAAGCCAACCTGATGTCTAACTGTAAGCTTTGTGAGTTCCGCTAGGCACTGGAAAGAAATCAACATATTACTTAAAACATAGGTTTTTCTTCTGAAACTCACTGTTGAATTGGTACCCACTATACCTCATTTTTCACTGATGCATCTCTGCTTCCATTCATTTGTGGATGGTAGTTTTCTTTTCCATTTAACTGTAATCTTCCCAGGGTCCAGCATAGTAGGAGTATGATACATACTTGTGATGAAGCTATCCTATACCACAATATCTGACCTAAGATGTTACTTATGGTTCCCCAGATACTGCTCTTTAATTGCTTTCAATTATCTTACCCCGTGTCTACCCAAGCAAAATGAAGTGGTGAGTCAAGCAATTGTCTCATGAATGGGATCAATACAAAAATTCAATATAGGTAATTAAGGGACTCCCACCCCCAACTCACGTTTTCTTTAATAACAAGCTTTCTTTTCACCAGAATTGTTCAGATAATTGCCTCAACTGCCCATTTGACTTTGCATCATAACACAGGTCTGTAACTAGCTTAAGGCACCATTGAAAAGCTGAACAGTCAGTGTAGTTTAGAGAGAGATGACCACCTAGTTCATTCACCTGTGGTGCTTCTGAATAAATCAAGGCGATGGCCTTGGAAAACTGCATTATTTCTGACTCCTTATGGTAGAGATTCACAGGACAGAGAGGTATGGTCTGACTTCTGTGCCCTTGACAAGCTTCATATCCACCATTGTTCCCATGTTCAGCAATTGCCAACATACAGCACAGGAAAGGTGTGGCAAGTAATTGATTGATTTGTATCATACAAGGCACCAACAGAAGCATTTTGGGCTACGAATGGGTATTATTCAGAGAATGAAAAAGAAGTAAAAGATAAACTGAGACAATGTCACCAGACATATGCAAATATTCACTTAGCACTTTAATTCAAATATTTGATAAATGCCCATATTTGGTTAACTCTGTGCTTCCTTTTTACAATTATGACATAGATGTGTAATGAGCTATATGGGCCATGTGACTGTAGTATTATTTTTCCTACATGCTCAGATGCTCAGTTATGTCTGATTCTTGGCAACCCCATAGACTGTAGCCCTCCAGGCTCCTCTGTCCACAGGATTTTCCAGGCAAGAATACTGAAGTGGGATGAGATTTCCTTCTCCTGGGGATCTTCCCAACCCAGCGATCAAAACTGGGTCTCCTGCATTGCAAGTGGATTCTTTACCAACTGAGCCACTAGGGAAATCACACATTTTCCTATGTTTTTGCTTCTCCTGACCAAGCTAGTTACATGGCATTTATTTTATAAAGACTGGAAGAAGCAGTTTTTTTTTTAATTCAGTTTAAGAAGAAATACTTAAAGAATAAATATAGAGAAGGTGAAAAACAATGGCCGGAAAGAATGAAGTAAGATGTATAATAAAAAGACTGAGCAGATTAAAATGTTTTTGTGTGTGTGTCTGCACAAATATTTTGGATTCACATTTCTTTACACTTAGCCTTTACACCTAACCTTTTGTTTCTAAGGAAAACAGATTTTATATACTTTTTGTCTATCTACTGGTCTTTGCAAACATATACTTTAATAGCATGTTTATGAAAGAATTAGAAACATATGCAAGGATTTTCTTCATGAAACACAGATGGGCTTAAGTTTTTAGGGAAAGCATCCTTAGAAAAGCAGATTCATTTTAAATGGATTCAAACACATTAAACTTAGTTTTAGATAATCATTGAGCCATCTCAAAACCTGGCAGTATTTCTCACTGCATACCCAAGGTAAAGATTTATAAAGGAATGGAGGAGTAAGATGACCGTAGTAAATGTCAAGTTGTGCACTTTTAAAATATTAATCCTGTATCTAAAATTTTGAGTTTTTCGATGATTCCCCTCCTTATTTACCTCACTCCAAAAGTTCTAAGTTTGCATTTTATTTCCATATAGGCAAGTGAGCGTACCCTGTGCTAAGAAATACTTATTAAATTTAAAAAAGACACAACTCTTAGTTTTACCTGAAATGATTTGCTTTCCATTTTACCAGTTAATTTGCTTGAAAGTTCTTAAAGAGGTGATTCCATGTGCTTATTTCCTATGTTTGCCTAACCAGGTTGGGTTTCCTGTAAAAGTTGATGGTTTTCAAAGTGCTTGAAATACAAGGCAAGTACCAGCTAGACACAAGCCAGATCATTCCTGTCATAAATAGAAATGCTTTCCTTATTGACTGCTTTAAACAGAAGTCACTTTGTGTGGAAACAATCCTTTACAAAATGAAATATTAAACAAAGGAGCATTTTATTGTTGCATTATTCTGGCAGCTTACTACTGTCAGACAGTATTCCAAACCATTACTAAAAGATGATATGTAAGATAGTAAATGTTATATAGCATGTTACAAAATTTAAAAAGAAATTCTAGTGATTATTTATTTATATTTAACCAATTCCACTTATTGTAAACCCATAAATCCACTAGTTTTCATTGGCCTCACTCTGTTTGGTTTATTGGGCTTAGTAGCCAACTGTGTTTTTGAAGAGAAGAGCCCATTAAAAACAATTATGGGCCTAAGCAACCTACATATCCTGAATATCAAAGCATGCTTATTATCCCATTCTTCGAAACCCACAGAGACCAGCAGGGTAGCATTACCACCTTTTAGCAAATCTCACTAAATGGTATGCTAAAGATTGAAACATTAGCAGAATAAGCTAACTAAAATTTTCATCAGTGGACTAAGGAAAAAATTTCAAATGTCTCTAGGTCTATGAAAAAAGTTTGACATGGTCAAGTAAATTTTAAAGGTGGAATTTTGATGATCCAGTAGATAGCCTAGTATGTGCATTCTATCTGTAAGGTGGGAATATTTGTTCAATGATATCAGATCAGTATCTTAAATTGGCCACACAGAGTGTATTTTATAATGGGAATAAAAAATTCTACAAATTAAGGTTTCATTTGTCATTTTTTTATTATATAGAAAGAGATGGAGAAAATGTTAATAATGCAGATTAAACACAAATTTGCAATTACATTGTAAAAGGCATAATAAATTCAGGAAATATTCTTCTAGTACTCAAAAATGACTCTCTGACTCAGCAAAAATGTTTCACTCATTGAAGAACAAGTGAAGTTCCAAAATACAACTGTGTCATTTTCTTGGATATTAATGTAAACAAAATATCAACCATTATATATTAGAATTACACTTTTATTAGTTAGTATAATCTTATGCTTCATATATTTACAAAATTTGAAAAATGTCAGCAAAAGCTTCTGTGAGGATTAATGGGCTAAACAGATTGACAAGAATATATACAATAATTATTTATGTACTATTATAGAAGTCCCTATAAAATTGGTTACACAATTGCATGCATATATTTTTTGAAGTCTTTGTTAAACATCTGTTAGCATACCATTGTGTAAACGATCAATCAAACGAAAACTATAAGCCTTGAGTCTGATACTCAAAAGTATGAGACTTTGCCCTGGAATCATTATGATGGCAGAGAAAGCCACTGCCAAACTTGTCTGCGGTTCAAACTGGAGGCCCTATTTTTGAAAAAGGATGATAGAAAGAAGGAATTTGGAGAGTTGGACCATGTGTATGTTTGCATGTTTTAAAATATCCAGGGCTTTCAAATATAAGTGAATGCATTATTTTTCAAGCTAAAGCACAGTATCATTAAATGGTGTAATTCAGATAAGACTTTTTTTCTGTGGAATCTAAACTGATTGCTGGTACAAATGTAGAGGCTGCAAGTAATTACTCCTGGGGTTACTCACTCAAAAGTATGAGACTTTGCCCTGGAATCATTATGATGGCAGAGAAAGCCACTGCCAAACTTGTCTGCGGTTCAAACTGGAGGCCCTATTTTTGAAAAAGGATGATAGAAAGAAGGAATTTGGAGAGTTGGACCATGTGTATGTTTGCATGTTTTAAAATATCCAGGGCTTTCAAATATAAGTGAATGCATTATTTTTCAAGCTAAAGCACAGTATCATTAAATGGTGTAATTCAGATAAGACTTTTTTTCTGTGGAATCTAAACTGATTGCTGGTACAAATGTAGAGGCTGCAAGTAATTACTCCTGGGGTTACTCAAAGGCAGTGATTGCAACAGCAGGCAGGGGAGCCAACACTTGCCCATGTATGGAGCAGGAGTGGGAAGTTAAATGGGTAAACCACTGCTCCAAACCCATTTTTGCAAAGTGCAAACATAATTGCAAGGCCAAATCTTTAACATTTACTCAGACTTTATTGTGTAAAAGGTCTGTCTATATACAAATTTTAGAAGGTATTCAAGTGGATTTGTGGAGTTACTTTGATGAAATAGTTCAAAAAATACAAAACAGAATAAAATGAGTATTCTGTATATAGTTTTGTCTACAGAGATGGGCACATTGAAAACATTCAACAAATACTTTTAAATTAATGTTGATGCTTGATATACAGGCATATATTTATTTGTTGTTATTGCTTTATAACAACAATAATTTGGCCACTGAATCCAAGGCAGACTTATTGTCGCCTTTACCTAAATTGGTGGAGCAGTGAGTTTTCCTATAGAATGTCTTAAATGTTAAATCATAAAGGATAATTTATATGCTATTTTGAATCATAATGTCTATATTTCTAAACAGTTGGAGAGTCCTCAATGGAAAACCATTATTGCTGTTTCCAATAATTAATTCTCTGTTTTAACTTTAAATGCCCATGATATTCACATACAAACTTCAAACAT
>SJYC01031451.1:0-15005 GCA_006408675.1 Madoqua kirkii | reverse complement strand
AATCCTTTTATATTTTTATCATTCAACAAACACCTTGTATAAGTCTGATATGTCCATTGCACTTCTCATATAACAACAAGCTAAACAGCAAGGACTTTTCCCTGAGTTAACTACATTTTAACAAGTGGAGGCACTGAATAATAAACATATTAACTAGTCAAATTATATAATATTTTGGAAAATGTTAAGTACTACACAAAATGTATAGTAGATTAATGGTGAGCTGAAGTCCGGATGTTATAACATTTCATAGTGTGATAAAGATAACTTTGTGAGAAGATAAGATTTACTCAAGATTACATTTGGAGAGAAAATTAGTCATGGCAAGAGCAAAGAGTGTGCTTCCCAAGTGGCTCAGTGGTAAAGAATCCACTTGCCAATACAGGAAACTTGGGTTTGATCCATGGATGGAGAAAATCCCCTGGAGGAGAAAATGATAACCCACTCCAGTGTTCTTGTCTGAGAAATCTCATGGACAGAGGAGCCTGGTGGGCTACAGCCCTTGATGTTGCAAAGAGTTCTACATGACTGAGCAACTGAGCGCACACACACACACACACACACACACACACACACAGCCAAAAGCGTAAGATGATAGCTTTATAGAGAGGCCGGTATAGCCGGAACAAGGTAAGTAAATAAGAGATGGTAAGGGAATTGCAGAGGTTATTGCATAGCCATGTAGGCCAAGATAAACACTGGTATATTCCACTAAGTGAAATTGGAAGTCTTCAGAAAAGAGTGCAGTAGACTGACATGACATTACTTATAAATGTTACCATGTTTAACATATTTAAATCATGTTGTTGTGCCACCATCAATATCATCTTTCTCTTACCTTCCCAGATTGAAATTATGCCCCTAAAGCAATAACACCCCATTCTCTCTATCCACCCCAGTCGCTGGAAATCACAATTCTATTTTCTGTCTTTATGAATTTGACGATTCTATGTACCTTTTGCAAGTGAAATCATACAGCATTTGTGCTTTTGTGACTGGCTAATTTCACTTAGCATAATGTCTTCAAGATTCATTCATGTTGCAGCATGTGCCAAAATTGTCTTCCTTTTTAAGGTACATATAATGTTGCTTAACATTTTAAAAAGAACCTTTCCAGGTTCTGTGTTGAAAATAAACTGTTGGGATGCAACTTAAAGGCAAGGAGACTTTTTGTTATGAATATATTAACATAATTTGAGAACAAGATGATGTTGACTTGGATGATAGCAGTAAGATAGAAGCGACCAGATACTGGTCTATTTTGTAGAAAATATACAGATTTGTTGACAGCTTGGATAATGGGTGTGGGAAACGGGGGCTGGGGTCCAGGAGATCTAAGTAGTGAATGGTGGCATGTGTCATTTTGTAACTCTAGAATTTATGGCTCCCTTTTCCAAATAGTGGTTGTTCCATCGGTGCTGGTTCCCAAGCGAAGGCCAAGCAAGGAGGAGACTCCAAATGCCTGGGATAACTGTGTCAAATAGAGGACAGACATGGGTGATTTTTAACACAGTGAGGTTGGAGTTGGTTTTTTACTGTTTCATAGCCCAGCTAATTCTGACTGATATATGTATTAGGGAGAGGTAAGTAATCAACTGTATAAAGAGCTGCTGGTGGTTTCTGAAAGAGTAAAATCGTATAACAGCCAAAGGATTTGTCAGTGATGCCGTGGCTGGTCATATTGAGAGTCACGTTTTAGACAGAAGATTCTTTGGCAGGAAAATCAATTTGTTGTTAAGAGAAGATGGAAAAGAATTGAAAATGCTGGCATAAAAAACTCTGAGGACTTATACAAATTTCCATACAAATTGTAAACATTTTTGTACAATTCTGTAATTCTGTGAAAAATATAATTGGCAATTTAATAGGGGTTGCCCTGAATCTGCAGATTGTTTTGGGTAATATAGTCATTTTCACAATGTTGACTCTTCCAGTCTAAAAACACAGTATATTAGTATGGAGGCACAAAACCCCCCAAATAGCCAAAGCAAACATGAGAGAGAAAAATGGAGCTAGAGGAATCAGGCTCCCAGACTTTAGACTATACTACAAAGCTACAGTTATCAAAACACAAAATTGTGTCATTTGCGGAGATTGGATGGACCTAGAGATTATCGTACAGAATGACAAAAACAAACGTAGTATGTTAATAGATATATGTGGAACCTAGAAAAATTGTGCAGACGGACTTATTTACAAAGCAGAAATAGAGACACAGGTGTAGGGAAATGATGTATGGATACCAACAGGGGAAGAGGGTGGGATGAATTGCGAGACTGGGATTGATGTACACAATATTATTTATCTGTATGAAATGCACAGCTAATTAGAACCTGCTATATAGCACAGGGAACTCTGATGTTCTTTGAATCTCTGAGATTCAAAACAAGTGGATATTTGTATACACATAGCTGATTCTTTTTGCCGTACAGTAGAAACAAACACAACATTGTAAAGCAACTATATTCCACTATCTTTGCCTGTTTTCTTTTTTTAAATATGAAGAAACAGATCGCAAAGCATAGCAAAGAAATAAGGCAGCAACTGGCAGGGGAAGTGGGATCGACAAAATGTTATGTTATTGGCACACTGCACTGGGTAAACATGATTAAGTATAGAAAAAAGTGATATGTGAAGGAGAGTATACAATCGAGTAGAGAGCACTCTGAGTTGTCACAAATGTCAAGGACTCAACGCAGCTGTAAGCGCTCTCTCTGGACATCACCATGCGTGCGAGGATGTGGCTTCAGGTGCCAGCAGAGGGATAGCAATGGATGGGGCTCTCCTCTATCCCTTTAATTTTCCAGGAAAGTAGAAAGGAAGGTCATCAGCTGTGAGTACGGAGAGTGGGAGTGAGGAAGTAGGAACGTATACAAAACAGTGTTCAAGCCATTAAGACACCGTGAGTTTGAAGTTCTGAGCCTGCAGAAATCGTGAAGCTTCTATTTTCCCAGGCACTATGGCCTCTCAGGTCAAGGAACTGCTGAAGACTAATGAGAGAAATGCAGCAAGCTTCAATTTAAGTTTTGAGAGGGCAGAAACTACCATTTGATCACAGGTGCTAACAAATAGAATATTTGGAATGTGTTGAAAAGAGGTGTGATCTAGGAGCTAAGAATAGTCTAAACATCTGATATCCTTGTGACATTGGCCAAATCAATTCTTGGGACCTTTTTTTCTTCATCTTGAAATTTTAGAGTTTGGTAGTCTTTCATTTATGTAATTTTGGAACTAAAATCTTTGGAATTAGTTGACAATAAAGATATATTCCATTGTTTGTAGCAATAACTATAGGAACATGAGTCCTTTTTAAATGCTATCTATAGTTATTATAAATATTCTAAGTATATAGTAATTAGTTTTTTAAATTCCTATGCTCTATCTTATTTCTCTAAATATAGTCATTTTTCAGATAATCTGATTTGTGCTCTGGATTTTATAAATAAATATGGTAGTGCATTAAGTTGTGGTAATTCCTTTAAATTTTAGCCAGTAGCTTCTCAGAAATCACAGCTAAGTAGTTCAGTCCACAGTTCAAGTTAATAACATCTTAAAAGACCACCAGAAACATTCCTGGTTAGATACAGAAAGCTACATTACAGCTGTAGATTTGCTTGTTCTTAAATTTTGAAATTTAAGAGCACTGTTCTATACCTTTTGTTTAATAACTCTATTTTATACAGAGTAAATAATATCTACTCTATTTGATACTCAAACGTTTCCTGGAAGAAATCTCTTTGTCCTTAATTTCCTCGGAGGCCGTTTGTTTAGCAAAAGGTATTATTACCTGGCTGACTTTACAATAGTCCTAAATTAAGGTTGCTTTTTTTACGTTGAGCTAAAGTATTATTTTAATTGAAACTAAAAGGAAGTTTCAAGACTCCTAAAAGAGAAGTCTACCATGGGGTTCACTTTCACTTTAAACTCTTACTAAAATAAATACTCACAACATACTTAGCTAGTATTGGCCTAAAGGTTCAAAGGTTTAAGTGTCCAATTGGCTCTGAATGCCAGTTAGCATTGCTCATTCATAGAGGTGCTTTATGAAAAGATGTGTGTCAGTCACTCAGTCATGTCTGACTCTTTGTGACCCCATGGTCTTAAGACTGCCAGGCTCTTCTGTCTATGGGATTATCCAGGCAAGAATACTGGAGTGGGTCGCCATTCCCTTCTCCAGGGAATCTTGTCAACCCAGGGATAAAACCCAGGTCTCCTGTATTGCAGGGAGCCTCTTTACCATCTGAACCATCAGGGTAGATCCTGATAAGTTGAGTGTCTGCAATTTCCGGACATATTGTTCACCTAGTCCAGTAGGGGTCTTTCCTGATTTGGATAAATAATATTTCCAAGATTTAACATGATATTGTTATGATATAATAAGAAAATCTAATCATAGCTCTCACTCACCCGCCTCAATCCCACTAAATTTTCTTGAGTGATATCCTAAACCAGATTACATTTTCAGTTCCTCTCTCAAGGAAGGGACAGCCTCTCCCTAAAAAGATTAAAAACATAAACTTTGGGCTTCCCTAGTAGTTCAGATGGTAAAGAATCTGCCTGCAGTTCAGGAGACCCAGGTTTGATCCCTGGGTCCGGAAGATTCCCTGGAAAAGGAAATGGCAACCCACTCCAATACTCTTGCCTGGAGAATTCCATGGACAGAGGAGACTGGTGGGCTACAGTCCATGGGATCACAAAGAGTTGGACACAACTGTGTGACTAACTTTCACTTTCACTTTGTATGAGGCAATAACTCATTATTACCTAATTATTATCCTAGTTACATTCATATTGACATTATATTATAGATGACCAGAAATACCAATGGAATATGCATTATTTATGATCATTAACTTGAAAATATTTGTTTCTTTGCTTTTTTTCTGGCTTCTAACACCTTTCCACAAAAAAAAAAAACTTGTCAAGCTCTCAAGAAATAAACAATTTCTATCTTTCAATAACTTCTAGGCTTCCCATCTCTAAATATAGTCATTTTTCAGATAATCTGATTTGTGCTCTGGATTTTATAAATAAATATGGTAGTGCATTAAGTTGTGGTAATTCCTTTAAATTTTAGCCAGTAGCTTCTCAGAAATCACAGCTAAGTAGTTCAGTCCACAGTTCAAGTTAATAACATCTTAAAAGACCACCAGAAACATTCCTGGTTAGATACAGAAAGCTACATTACAGCTGTAGATTTGCTTGTTCTTAAATTTTGAAATTTAAGAGCACTGTTCTATACCTTTTGTTTAATAACTCTATTTTATACAGAGTAAATAATATCTACTCTATTTGATACTCAAACGTTTCCTGGAAGAAATCTCTTTGTCCTTAATTTCCTCGGAGGCCGTTTGTTTAGCAAAAGGTATTATTACCTGGCTGACTTTACAATAGTCCTAAATTAAGGTTGCTTTTTTTACGTTGAGCTAAAGTATTATTTTAATTGAAACTAAAAGGAAGTTTCAAGACTCCTAAAAGAGAAGTCTACCATGGGGTTCACTTTCACTTTAAACTCTTACTAAAATAAATACTCACAACATACTTAGCTAGTATTGGCCTAAAGGTTCAAAGGTTTAAGTGTCCAATTGGCTCTGAATGCCAGTTAGCATTGCTCATTCATAGAGGTGCTTTATGAAAAGATGTGTGTCAGTCACTCAGTCATGTCTGACTCTTTGTGACCCCATGGTCTTAAGACTGCCAGGCTCTTCTGTCTATGGGATTATCCAGGCAAGAATACTGGAGTGGGTCGCCATTCCCTTCTCCAGGGAATCTTGTCAACCCAGGGATAAAACCCAGGTCTCCTGTATTGCAGGGAGCCTCTTTACCATCTGAACCATCAGGGTAGATCCTGATAAGTTGAGTGTCTGCAATTTCCGGACATATTGTTCACCTAGTCCAGTAGGGGTCTTTCCTGATTTGGATAAATAATATTTCCAAGATTAACATGATATTGTTATGATATAATAAGAAAATCTAATCATAGCTCTCACTCACCCGCCTCAATCCCACTAAATTTTCTTGAGTGATATCCTAAACCAGATTACATTTTCAGTTCCTCTCTCAAGGAAGGGACAGCCTCTCCCTAAAAAGATTAAAAACATAAACTTTGGGCTTCCCTAGTAGTTCAGATGGTAAAGAATCTGCCTGCAGTTCAGGAGACCCAGGTTTGATCCCTGGGTCCGGAAGATTCCCTGGAAAAGGAAATGGCAACCCACTCCAATACTCTTGCCTGGAGAATTCCATGGACAGAGGAGACTGGTGGGCTACAGTCCATGGGATCACAAAGAGTTGGACACAACTGTGTGACTAACTTTCACTTTCACTTTGTATGAGGCAATAACTCATTATTACCTAATTATTATCCTAGTTACATTCATATTGACATTATATTATAGATGACCAGAAATACCAATGGAATATGCATTATTTATGATCATTAACTTGAAAATATTTGTTTCTTTGCTTTTTTTCTGGCTTCTAACACCTTTCCACAAAAAAAAAAAACTTGTCAAGCTCTCAAGAAATAAACAATTTCTATCTTTCAATAACTTCTAGGCTTCCCTGGCGGCTGAGACAGTAAAGAATCTGCCTGCAATGCAGGAGATCAGGGTTCAACCCCTGGGTCAGGAAGATCCCTTGGGGAAAGGAATGGCAACCCTCTCCAGGATTGTCCCCTGTCCCGTGGACAGTGCCGTCTGTAGGGCTGCAGTCTATGAGGTCGCAAAGAATGAGCCATGACTGAGTGACTAACACTTTCAACAGCTTAATATTTCCTAGCATGAAGCCCCTGGCAGGCGACAGCCCACGGGGTTACAAGAGTCGGACACGATTTAGCCACTAAACCACCACCAGCATGGAGCCCACGTTCTGTTCTCACTGCATTGCTTTGTGTAACAGATTTGTTAAAATATGAAAGATATTTAATAAGATAACAATGTAAAACATAAAGTTCCAAGTTTTGACTTATGTACTCAACTCTGAAACCATCACTCTGATCAAGATAATAAACATAAACATCTCTCATGAAAGTTTTCTTGGTTCATTTTGAAAGTGAAAGTGAAGTTGCTCAGTCACGTCTGCTCTTCGTGACCCCATGCACTGCAGTCTACCGGGCTCCTCTGTCCACGAGATTTTCCAGGCAGGAGTACTGGAGTGGGTTGTCATTTCCTTCTCCAGGAGATCTTCCTCACCTAGGGATTGAACCTGGGTCTCCCACACTGTAGGCAGACGCTTTGCCATCTGAGCCTCCAGGGAAGTCCTGGTTTACTTTACAATCACTTTATTCAGCCACATCCAGCCACAACCCCAGACAAACAAGGACCTATTGCCGTCATATACACTAGTTTTCATTTTCAAAAAGTACAAGTATATGAGACCATATGGGCACCATTCTCTCTGATTATTCAGCATCATTTTTTGGAGATTATTTTGTTTTGTGGTTCATTGTTTACATAGCTGACTCGTATTCTTTTGTATGGATATGCCATAATTTGCTTGCCCATTCACCTATTTCTAACAGTTAATATTTCTAGGATTTGCTGATTTGAAAAAGAGCCTCTGTAACATGCACGTATAATTTTGTACACTTTTTATGTTTTCACTTCTCTTTAGTAAATGCCTAAGAGCTGAACGGCTGTTTCATATAGTATGTGTACATTTAACACCATTAATAAAGCACTCAATCTGATACCCAAAATGCCTGTGCAACTTTACAGTCCATTTGTAGTGGTTTAAAAGTTTCTATTGATCCACTGCGCTAATTTGAAATAAAGTATGACCCTGATCATTTTCTCCAACAGTTACAATTTCCCAGTTCTGGAAACTTGGGGTTAGGGGTGGCATGGTAGCCCATTAAAAGAGAGGAATACACTATACTTTTGAAATCAACAAGATCAGGAAGATCTTAAAGATAAGAGCAGAAAGTGGAAAAATAATAATAATATTAGCAACTACATTACTGCTCTAACTGATACGATACATTTAGCTGGAAAAGGGAATTTTATTTAAATGAGAGATAGGAGAAAATGTTGGGCAAATAGATTTCACAAAAACTTTCTTAGAAAGAAGTTAGCACATGGTGCCCAGAAAATTCAGGGCTGGAGGGTAGCTCTGAGCATGGAGGATACTGGGGAGCCAGGCGACAGTCTACCTACCCTGGATGAATAGACAGCATGCGTCAAAGAGCCAGTGACAGATTTTGTCCCTGGAGAAATATAGAGCTAAAACCTTTAGCTTCTTAGTGGAAGGAAACGCTATTGAAAAAGGCAGATTGCTTTTGAAGGTTGCAATAATGAGCCTCACAGTTCAAATTCAACAGGTTTCGAATTGTGGGGTTTCCTTGCAACCGTGTCACTAAAATTGAGTCTGGAATTGTGGGAATCTCTAAACACTAGGCTTGTCTTAACACTTGGAGAAAGTTTCTCTCTTTTGCATTTTCACAAACCTAAAAAAACCCGAATCAGTCAAGCAAAAAAACTGTTTTGAATACCTAAGTGGCAAAAAGAACACCTAGAAGGTAATCAGCATTGAGAAAAATGGCTCAGTGGGATCTCGACTGCTCTTCACGCTCTTGTTCATTCATTTTTCCAGCTACCGGATACAAAGTGGGAACTCACTGACACTGAAGCAAGAGGTCATTTTCTGCCCGGAGAACCTCCTCATTAAGTTTCAATTATTTTGCCAGTTTGTAAAACTGCACAGTTTTTCTGTATTTTTTACATCTCTAACACATGTAGGTGGTTAATGTCTCTTCACATATGTTTCACAGCAGGATATGAACTATTAGAACACTTTCAGCTAAAGTTCTTTTTCAATAGAGCATGTAAATGTGACCCCTGATGGGTGGCGTTTCTTCAGACATGATAAGAATCACTGACTCCACCACTATTCCTGGAAAGGAGAATGGTAGCAGATGACTTACTTACTAAGGTTCCATTGGCAGTGGATAATAACAGGCCACACATAGTGTTCCAGAATAGGTGCTATGTTCACACAAATAACCTAGAGAAATAGATGAATGGGTGAATGACAGGTCATCAAACTGCCTCCCAGATATCACATAGCACGAAACAACCAGTGAACAACCTTAAACAGTATTTAGATGACTTCTATGTATCTATTCCTGAAAGTGACCTGGATTTGCCAAAATATGATGTTGCAGAAATTAGATATCTTCTGTGAAGTCAGTCTTAGAAAATTTCTGCTTGATTGAATTTCTCCTCTGAGCTATAGTAGCATCCCTGGAACTTCATCCTTAGTTTCAATAACAAAAAATCTATACACATATAAGGGGGCTCAAACAAATATAAGTTTTTAAAAATTATACATTTTAGTCTAATTGGGCCCTAAATCAGATAAATAAGGTATTCCAATATATTTAACAAAAACAGTTTAAAAAAATTATAATTCTATGAATCTTCATTTGCTCTCATTTGATTCTTTCAAGAATCCTGCTGAAGTTGAATGGAGCAGGTAGTCAAGTGCTTATTTCAAAAATGAGGAAACTGAACCTTAAGTTACCAACAAAATTATACAGTCAGAATATGGTTCATCTCTGTAGTTATCCACTGCGACTTCGACATCATGCTATATTACAGCATAAAGTTTTTTCTCTACTGTGGGTAGAATAATACAGATAATTTTTCTATTTTCCTCTTGCAAATGCCCTTCCAATACCCTGGTAAATGTTAATCTGTCCAGGATCTCAGACACACATTCATAACTCTTGCAAGAAGTTAACTGTAAATTTTGAAGAATGTGATTAAGGACTACCAGTTAGTGTTCTCACAGGAAACAGGTAGCAAACTCAATATACGATAATTATAATTCTAGAAAACTTTGTCTATAATCATTTGCAAAGATAAGAAGAAACCAGCCATACTTTAGTGACCAGGAATTCACTGCCCTGAGGGCCTGGAGGATATAGGTATGGCTTGTATTATCAGAGACTGGGATCAGAAAAAAAGGGGATAGGGTCTTCCTGCTTGAGAGAAAAGTAACCTTTGGGAGTTCAAGGAAATCTTACAGGGACAGGCCTACCCTACTGTTTAAACACATGAGGGCATTAGATACACAGACGTGTTTGGGGCAAGATGGCCTCTGGTGGAAGAAAAAAAAAAAAAAGAAAAAAACCATGAAGAAGAATGGAGGGAGGTTTAGAAGAGGGAAAAGAATAGCAAGACAGACATCAGATGAACACACTGCTTAGAATGTCTACCTAAGGGTAAAAAATTCTATCCTTTCTCTACCTCCATCATCTTGGTAGAGGTTTACTTTGTACTAATTTGTAGCACTGATCATGACTTGTACCTGGGCACAGACACACATGGCATCTGATTCCAAGCTTGTAAGACATGGAAAACTCCAGGCAATTGTTCTTTCACTTTACCCATCATGCAAATGTAAGTGATGTTACATGTGGTTACACAGGATGATCATTTGGTGACAGTTTCCAGGAGTATAATACATTCAGGGAACTTTAAGATCCAGCCAAATATCATGCAGAAGCAAAATTTGCCAGATTTAAGCAGAGGAAATATTTTACACTAGTATTTAATCCAGTGACTTCTACTATTACTTCAATTAGGCAGGGGGATGGCTGCAATTTTATTTTCTCCTTTTATTTCTATTTGAAAAGGGAGAAATGATCACAGCACACGCAAAGATGCCATCAAAGCCTCAGCAATCCAGTCGTAATCCATTCCTGCTCAAGAAAACTTGCCGTATCCTCTGACTGCCTGCTAATTTCAGAGGGAACCCCGAGAACCCTGGAGACATCCCTGTGGACAGATGAGACAAACATTTCTGTTAGTGACTCACAGGGAAGCTGCAGCTTTACACAGGCAGAAAGATTTTGTGTTCACTTAAGCAAGCTACCCTGAGGAAGTGATTAAACAATTTTTCATTTTCTGAAGGTAAAAAGGTTGTACTTTTGGTCATGAGCTCAGTGTATGTTATCTGTTGACACAGTAACGTTGCCTGACATAGCACCCACCACCCAGAGGCACACAACAATTAACACTGATGTCTGGCAGGTCTCCTGGTTCTCACAGCTCTCCACCAGGCTTAGCTGTTATTGCTCAAGCCTCTCTGAAGTGACTTACTCTTTGAAGAGTCTTCCCAGTTGGGTCGGCTAATATGGCCAGGGTTCATATACCCAGGACATGACTGGTGATCTACTCATTGAAGATGGTCTCAGCTAGGTTGATTGGTGCAAGTCAGATCTTTCATGTCGCTTATCTTCCAACAGGTTCCATGGTGCAGGTTCTCCTGGAAAAGGGAGGAGCAAGATAAGAACCAGCCTCTTTGCAAGCATCTCATCCACTATGATCTTATGTGCCAGAGCAGGGCTGAGGTTTCCCTTTTAAATCTTTTTGGGGTTTGGTAGCAATCTTTTTACTCAAAGTTCTCCAGTCAATGAAATATTTTCTAGAGTCTTTAGAAACCTAGCAGAAGGAAAGGAGATAAGTATTTATAAAGTACCTGGAAAAACTCATCTAGTCAGCTATGGAAAGAAGAATACATTTATGAGAAAGAGGAAAGGATTTTATTTTTCTTTTTGATCAAGAAAAGACTTGTGTTGGGCAACCTCCCACTCATTTCAAGAGATGATAGAATTTTAATTGACAAAGCCTCAAATCCAGGCTGGAGAGGCAGCTACATATTTTCAATGTTTACTTTAGAAAGAAACCTTGGGTCTGTCAAAACTTGATAGTCTGGGATTGAGTTGACTGACTTCATGATCTGACCCTAGAGCTTGGCTGAGCTTCTAAAGTCCCTCTTTCTTCTTAAATCTTACTCATTTTTTTGGGCTTCCCTGGTGGCTCAGTGGTAAAGAATCTGCCTGCCAATGCAGCGGACTTGGGTTCGATTCCTGTGTCAGGAAGATCCTCTGGAGAAGTAAACGGCAACCCGCTCCAGTATTCTTGCCTAGAGAATTTCATGGACAGAGGCGCTTAATGGGCTACTGTCTATGGGGTCACAAAACAGCCTGACATGATTTGGCTACTAAACAACAACTCATTATTTAACACTCAGTTCATTTCCGCTTCACTCACTTCTGCTGATTTTCCGTACTGCTCCAGCCTATCTGATCCCTACAATTCTGAAATCTCAAAGTGTATTTTAAAATTCAAAGTATAACATTTACTTCTCAAGAGCTACTGTTTGTTTGTTTGTTTTTTGAATCTAGTATCTAGATAGGTGTTTAATATGTAGTAGGTGCTTGAGATATGTCTGCTTAAAAAAGAGAAATGCTACAGTGTTTGTTGAATAATATGTCTTATTTCCAAAGATTATTTGAAAGATGAAGATGCAATAAAACCAAAACCATGTTTTAGTTATAAACAAAGGGAGAATTTTTGTTATAATTTACATTACTTAGTAATGGCAAAGAATTGAATGTAGAGCATGTAAGTACACTGGCCACTAAAATTGACTTCAGCTTAGGAATTCTTCAGCTTGAAAGAATGTTTTCCTCTCATATAGACCATATATCAATTTTGGCAACACGGAATAAAAAGTTTACTTTGAATTTCTTTGGAACTCTCATTTGCCTCTTTCTAAAGTCAGTCTTTTAAAGAATAATTAACCCAGAATGGAAGCACACAAATGACAATTAAAATTTAAAATTTTCCAGAGAAAAATCCATTCTTGACTGGGACATAAGACATGAAGAAAGGTTGCTGAAAATGAAGTAGGATGCAATTTGGGGAAAACCAAAATGTCTTGCCATTTATGGCAGCAAAGTCATTTCTGGTACTAATTCTTTGAGGTCCTAGATATGGAGAGGAGTGAAGTTGCCCACAGAGACAGGTATAAGCCTGGTGCTTTGTGTGCAGGGCAGACCACATCCACTGACGCTTTCTTTCCACCAGGGGTCTCTTGACCGGCAAAGTGTCAAGGAAGAATTTGTGAAAGTGATGGTTTCACAAGGGAATAAAGGAGTTCTGGAATAAAAGGAGAGGAAAAATCCTTTTCACACTGAGTGCTGTTTAAGACAACTGGAGTATTTCATTTTTTTAGTTCCTTGAGATACTGAATAGCTGTAGAAGCAAAATAAACAAACAAAACATGGGCTAAGTAAAAATCTTGCAAAGAAAACCTGGAGAATGAAACAGGAAGCTTCGGAAAAATCTGACATGTCCCCGGGAGCCTGGACGGCCACCCACAGGCAGGTGGGGCTGCATGGTATATCAGGTCAACAAAGGCCTGAGCAGGCACTCAGCCCTAAACCCTCTGCCTGGCTAAGCTCGAGGCTCCCACATGCAGGAGGGAGGGCTGAGACACAGATGGCAAGACGTGGAGAGGCGGAAGATGTGCCCCCAACATGGCGAAAGAGCTTCCTCAGCATACACTGGCCTTCAGGTTGAAATGAAAGAACAGTAAGCAGCAGATGCTGAATTCACTACAATTTGCTGAATACAAAACCTGAATCTACAAGAAGAAAGAAAGAGAATCAATAAAGATGCACTGATAAAAAGAAGAAAAGACACAAATGCTTTCTGGCTTGTAATACTCTTTTTCTATCATTTAAGAGAAAATTCCTTAAAGCAAGACATTTAATTCTACATTTTAAGGCACACAATTATAATGATGCAATTTTCATGGTAATAATAATACAAAGGAGAAGGTGCAAGCAGGGCCACGTAGAGAAAATATTTTGTATATTATTCAAATTAAGTTGGTATTAACCTGATTGTTAGAAATTGGGATGTTAATTGTAATCCACAGAGCAGTCATTAACAAAATAAATTTCAAGCATTTTAAATGATGAAATACTACAAGATATCTCCACTGATGAAAATGGAATCAAATCAGAAGCCTGTTAATCAGGAATTAACCAAAGGTAATTTGGGAAAGTTACAAAAATGTGGAGATTAAACAGTAAGCAAATAAATTTAGAAATGACACAGAAAAAAACCACAGAGTGCTTTGAGATTAATAAAACATACCAAAACTTATGGAATGAAGCTAAAGCTGTATAGCACTTAGAGGGAACTGTGTATCTGAAAACGCCTTAGTAAAATTAGAAAAAAGATAAAATCAGCTACTCAACTCTTCAACCAAAGAAACTAGCGAACAAGAGCAAGCTAAACAAAAATCAAGCTTAAATAATTTTAAAAGATTAGAGCAGAAATAAATGATCAAACCAATAGAGAAAATGAACAAAAATACTGCTCTTTGAAAACTGACAAACTGTTAGCTGGATTGCACAAAAGAACAACATAAGACTTCAACTGCCAACCTCAGAAATGCAAGAGGGAGTGCAGACCTTACAAAAATAAAGTAAAATGTAAGAGAATACTAGGAATGATCACATGGCAAAAAATTAAGTATCTAGATAAAATGGAAAAACTATTCTAAGGACGCATGCTACCAAACCCAATCTGAGAAGAACCAACATGAGTAGAACAGTAACAATATAGCATTCCTATACCAAGTAAACTGACTGAATTTTAAACATAGTCATCATATGCAGAAATTCCTTTCTTGGACATATATATACAAGGATTGAAAAATATATGTTCATAACAAAATTTGTATACAAATATGCAGCAATATTCATAGAATATCCTAAATTAAAAACAAGTCAAATATCCAGTAGCTGGTAAGTGAGGATAAACAGAATTGTAATATGTCCATATAATGAGATATTTTTTAGCTACGAAAGGATTAAATTCATGCTAAGACATGGATGAACATTGTCATTAGGCATGTAAAAGTAGTCAGATGAAAAAGGGCAGCTATTATATGATTCTATGTCTATGAAATGTCCAGAGTAGGCAGATGTCTAGAGACAGGAAGTTTATTGTTAAATTTCAGGGGCTGGAGGGAAGGGAGAATGAAACCAAGGACTGACAGATTGTGATTTCTTTTCAGGCTGATAAAAATATTAATGAATTATAAAATGATGATGGTTTTATAACCTTGCTAAACATACATTAAAAACACTGAGTTGCACTTGAAAAAGGGTCAAATTATCTAAAGTTAATAAAGTCTCTAAG
>SJYC01031441.1:0-16167 GCA_006408675.1 Madoqua kirkii | reverse complement strand
AATAGATACTGTATGCCATATAGTAATATCTATTTCAATTTTATATAAATATTGATGCCACCATTATTTAGTCACTCAGTGGTATATGGCTCTTTGTGACCTTGTGGACTTTAGCCCACTAGACTCTGTCCATGGGATTTCACAGGCAAGAATACTGGAGTGGGCTGCCATTTCCTTCATCAAAGGATCATCCCAGCTCAGGGGTGGAGCCTGAGTCTCCTGCATTACACGTGGATTGTTTACCCTTTACTGTCTGAGTCACCAGGAAGCCCAACACTACTATTTCAGGGAATCTCAATGTAATATAATAAACACAGTTTCTTATATGCAATATATCATAATTACATTTTAAAATATTTGTAAATTAATTTTATATACTTTTTTCCTCACTCTCTACAATCTCATATATATAAACCTGATGTCATCAATCTGACTGCATCCTTTAACAATTTTCTCTGTATTTGTATGAAATATTTTGCATACATGTCTGTCTATAAAACTACTTCATTACAATAGCTTATGTGAAATGAACTCTGCTCAGTCCTGTCTGCCTCTTTGTAATCTAGGCTCCTCTGTCCATGGGATTTTGAAGGCAAGATCTTCCCAACACAAGGATCAAGTGTGAGTTGCTTGCATCTCCTGCATTTGCAGAAGGTTCTTTACCACTGTGCCACCTGACTTCCCATACATCCATACTTATTCTTTAGCTAATATTCTACTAAACATTAAGATGTAGATGTGAGCAATCTTTTGGAATTACTGAAAATATTACATGGAATTAATATTTTATTCAATCATTCATTGAATTCATTTATTTAATAAATAAATAAAATGTATTTAATAAAATCATTTATTTTATTCAATCATATATAGTCTTTTTCATTGATATTTTTATTACTATAGGCAAACTGAAAAGAGAGAGATTTCCTGGTTAAAATGTATGATTAATTTTAATTTCAATACACTTAAGAACTCAGAATTATTCCTCGGGAGGCTTCACATATCTAACTCTCATGTCAATGAGAGACTCTCTTTCCTTTAATTCTAATAGCTATTTCTAATTTCTAAAAGGAAATTCTAATTTATTTCTTTTGAAGAATCAACAAAGTTAAAAATGTATCTATTTTCCCCTCCAATTTACAGTAGCCTAGCTTCCAGAGAAGTTACACATTTTAAGTTTGAATAGCAAATGCTCTCCCTTTATTTAGCTGACACTGCTAAAAACTGATCATATTAATAACTAAAAGGGTGTGTTTGCATTAATTAGAACTCATATACTGCTACTCCTTTCACTGAAAACAATAATATTAAAGTGTTAAATTTTATATTTTCATTATTATATTTTAGTCTTCGAACAAATCTTATTTTACAAACAAAATAAAAATTACATACTCATCCTATCTTCATAAATTTTAAAATTTTAAAAAAGCAATTTCAGTATATATGACTATTACATTTTGAAAACTAATGAAGATTTTGACAAGAGTTTGCCACTTTTTCAGGGTCAAAAACATAGGCAAATCTTGCATGTAATGAAAAACTGCATTAATGGAAAAGAAGTGGCAGATTTTTAGGGTTATATTTTGTGGAAATTCTAATACTATTTTTAAAAACTTGAATAAATGAACTATTAGAAACCCATATTTTCTCAGAGTTATTGCCTTCTTATAATCTACCAGTATCAGTATTAGCACACTAAATTGCATGAATTTCAAGCTCCTATCATGGGCTGCAAAATCACCGTGGACAGTGACTTCAGCCACAGAATTAAAAGACACTTGTTTCTTGGATGGAAATCTGTGACAAATCTAGACAGTGTGTTCAAAAGCAGAGACATCACTTTGCTGATAAGGTCCATCACCTATGAATGTGAAAGTTGGACCACAAAAAAGATCAAACACCAAAGAATTGATGCTTTTGAATTTTGGTGCTGGAGAAGACTCTTGAGAGCCCCTTGGACAGCAAGGAGATCAAACCAATCAAACCAGCATACCCTGAATATTCACTGGAAGGACTGATGCTGAAGCGGAAGCTCCAATACTTTGGGCACCTGATGTGAAGCGTTGACTCACAGGAAAAGATTCTGATGTTGGGAAAGGTTGACAGCTGGAGGAGAAGGCAGTGACAGAGGATAAAATGGTCAGATGGCATCACCGACTCAATGGATAAGAGGTTGAGCAATTTCTGGGAGATAGTGAAGAACAGCAAAGTCTCTGGTGTGCTGCAGTCCTTGTGGTCACAAAGAGTCAGACACAACTTAGAGATTGAACAACAGAAACAAGTGACTCTTGCTGCCTGTCCATAGCCATCGAGTGAATACTTATCTAACTGAATTATGAGGAAACATATCACTTCTTATATATACATGTGTGAAAAGGAGATGATCCAGATCAAAGCTCTTGATCCATTCTCACTGCCCTTCCTCACTGCAAAGTGGCCCATCAGAGCTCGCCACATGGGGTGTGGTCCCTAGGGTGGGAGTGGTTGGTTGGGAGATACTCAGTGGTCAGCATGGGATTTTTAGTATATTTATGAGAGATGGTGAGATTACTCCAGACTGCTTTTATAAAGAAATTGGAGATTGGCACATCTGTCTAGCCCAGCAAATGGAGAGATTCTAATCATTTGGTGGCACCAATACATCCCATTTCGTTAGACTTTCAGGGAAATCATTGTGTCCAAATGGTCAAGGATCAAGTTTGGGCAAGTGTGGTGGTCTGGACTGAGAGATGCAGGTAGGTGTGTCTCTCTGCCCTCAGTTCAGTTCAGTTCAGTTGCTCAGTTGCGTCCGACTCTTTGCGACCCCATGAACTGCAGCACGCCAGGCCTCCCTGTTCATCACCATCTCCCGGAGTTCACTCAGACTCACGTCCATCGAGTCAGTGATGCCATCCAGCCATCTCATCCTCTGTCGTCCCCTTCTCCTCCTGTCCCCAATCCCTCCCAGCATCAGAGTTTTTTCCAATGAGTCAACTCTTCTCATGAGGTGGCCAGAGTACTGGAGTTTCAGCTTTAGCATCATTCCTTCCTGATAAGACTTTCTAGTTCACTTTGATGATCAGAGTAGTCCACCCACTAGGTTACTGTGTACTAAGTCGCTTCAGTGGTGTCCGACTGTTTGTAATCTATGGACTGTGGACTTCCAGGCTCCTCTCTTCATGGGATTTCCTGGGTAATAATACTGGAGACGGTTGCCATTTTCTTCTCTAGGGTATTTTCCTGGACCAGGGATTGAACTTGCATCTCCTGCATTAGTAGGCAGATTCTTCACTGCTGAGCCACCAGAAAAGCCCCAGTAAGAGTGTGGTTTGCTTAAAATGGAAAAAAAAAAAAAAAAAACCAAAGTAAGTGAATGACTCAGAATTTAACAGATCACACTGACTTTTTCCCCCTATTCAAGAAAAGTAAAACACACACACACATACATACACACACACACACACACACACACACACACACACACACAAGAACTTGTCTTCTAGCTTTAGGACACATAGCTTCAGCTAAACATATACAGTAGAAAGAAGAGTATCAGGGATATGGCCATTTATTGATATGTTCAATATGCTACTATACTTACTAGTCAGATACACACATATATTGGATGCTTTGCTATGTTTATTTAAACCAAGCATTTGAAAAAATGAGTGAAAGACAGAAGACTTTCCAAGTACAGTGTCACTGTGAGGCTTCTCCTTTGATTATTTTCTGTAGAGTCATTTATCCAGTGGTTAGACATATGAATACTTGCTTAATTCAGTTCAGTTCAGGTGTGTCTGACTCTTTGCAACCCCCTGGATTGCAGCACTCCAGGCCTCCCTGTCCATCACCAACTCCTGGAGTTTACTCAAACTCATGTCCATCCAGTCAGTAATGCCATCCAACCATCTCATCCTCTGTTGTCCCCGTTTTTCCTCCTGCCTTCAATCTTTCCCAGCATCAGGGGCTTTTCCAATGAGTCAGTCCGTTTTTCGAATATGTGCTCCTTACTAGTTCATTAGAGCTTCCCTGCTGGCTCAGGTGGTAAAGTGTCTGCCTACAGTGTGGGAGACATGAGTTTGATCCCTGGGCCAAGAAGATCCCCTGGAGAAGGAAATGGCAACCCACTCCAGTATTCTTGCCTGGAAAATCCCATGGATACAGGAGCCTGGTGGGCTGTAGTCCATGGGGTTATACACACACACTGACACAGACACACACACATGTTAATTAAAATGCTGGATTTGTGCTCCTTCTATTGAATTAAATATATTTTACAGTTTGTGGTTTTTTAGCTCATCATTTTATTTTCTTGCTCATCCCTTCATCATGCTTCTTGAATCGTATTTAAAATCAAATAGAGGGAGTTGGATCAATATGGCAGAATAAGAGGATGTGGATCTCACCTTCCCCTACAAACACATCAAAAATCCATCTACATGTGGAAACAGAGAAGAATTCTTATACAATTAAACATGCAATAAAAGTCTCCCTACAACTCAGTAGTGTCAGGGGGGAAAAAAAGGCCAATGGTAGGGACCTATGCCCCTGAGATGGATCTATAAGGTCCGTACAAGTGGACCGTCACCCTGGGAAGTGAGAAGGTCAAGCCAGTCTAGGCACCCCACTTCTGGAGCCCAGCATGCAAGGGATGGTCCTCCTGGTCTAGTGAGAGACAATGAGATAGAAAGAAGGCTGGAGAAGCCTAGACTCTGCTCCCCAGGAGGCACACGTGCCAACTTGCTGACAGTCAGGGTGGAGAGAGCCTTGTGTTGTCAGTTGCCATCTTTCCAAATGTAGCCATCTGAAGGGTGAACACCTCAGCCCCACTCACTCCATATTGTAGCTGGAGCTGGGATCAGGGCAGAGACTCAGTCAAGCTGCCCAGAGACAGACCGGGGTGCCTGGTGGCCACTGCTAGATCACACAACGGATGGTGAGTGTAGACACAGGGGGCCTTGTCAGCCCGCAGACCAGGTGGCACCCCAAAAGCATGCAGCAAGGAGGTACTGAATCTCAGACAGCCAGGCCCTAGGGGAAGACTCATGTAGACAGGAAGAGACAGCCCTGAGGGCCTGGGGCAGGGGGGGACGGAGGTGGCCACAAGGACCATGGTCAGCATCCTCGGGAGAGCACAGTACTCCTCTCCCAGCAGAAGAGCCCGCCCTCCCCAGGCGGCACTGTGGCGCTAGACTGGGGGGCAGATGGGTCCTGGGAAAAGTCTGCCACAGGAGTGGCCCCAATCTCCATTGACAGCCTGGCAACCTCAATCTGGCAGCCACAACACCCCTACCCCCAGCCCTCACCTATTCCACCCCATGGCCCTGTGCTAGATCTGGGATGAACATGGCAGAGAGGACGGCATAACCTTGGACGGCCCCCGAGAAGAACCATGGTCTGCACGGTGATGGTCCTCTGCACCCAGGTCCTCTGTGACCACACTTATCTCACTTGCTTCAGCAACTGCCTGTGTGCAGCAGGGTACACACTCAAGGGCTCGGACCATGATCAAACCTGACCCTCGTCGGGGAGCAGACCCCATGCCTGACAGGGTGGCAATAGCCACGGTGTGGAGAGGAAACCCCACCCCACATCAGCAGAAGCTATGGATACTACAATACCAACCACACCCACTTCCAAGGGGAAAAGGGCCAGCTCACCTTGAGGAAGCACACAGCTGGGGTCCAAAACCAGCCCTTGCACCGAAAACATTGTACAAACACGGTCTACATAGGGATACTCCCACAGAACAACACTCCTTCCAGACCAAAGTTGGTAACTGTTTCTCCTAAATATAGCGACATAGAAAGTTAAGAAAATGACAAAGCAGAGAAGTACTCTGAATTCAAAGAACCAGAGAAATCCCCTGAAAGAGCAAATCATGAAAAAGAGCTTACTAGTTTACTAGACCCTTACTAGGTTACTAGTTCAAAAGCAGGTAGTAAAAATGGTAACTCAGTTAAGAAAGATTATCAAGAGAATTGCAGAATGCTATAATAAGGAACAAGAAACTATAAAGATGTACCAATCAAAATTACTTCAATTGCCATGATAAAAACCAATCTAGAAGCAATTACTAGAGGACCAAATGACAGAGTGTAAAAATGGTAACTCAGTTAAGAAAGATTATCAAGAGAATTGCAGAATGCTATAATAAGGAACAAGAAACTATAAAGATGTACCAATCAAAATTACTTCAATTGCCATGATAAAAACCAATCTAGAAGCAATTACTAGAGGACCAAATGACAGAGAAGAATGAACAGGTGATCTGGAAGATAGAATAATGGAAATCACTGAATCAAGACAGCAGGCAGAGAGACAATTTTTTAAAAAAAGAGCAATTTGGGAATCTAAGAGATAAAATGACCTACCTCTTGAGAAACCTATATGCAGGTCAGGAAGCAACAGGAAGTTAGAACTAGACATGGAACAACAGACTGATTCCAAATAGGAAAAGGAATATGTTAAGGCTGTATATTGTCACCCTGCTTATTTAACTTCTATGCAGAGTACATCATGAGAAACGCTGGGCCGGAAGAAACACAAGCTGGAATCAAGATTGCTGGGAGAAATATCAATAACCTCAGATGTGCAGATGACACCACCCTTAGGGCAGAAAGTGAAGAGGAACTAAAAAGCCTCTTGACAAAAGTGAAATAGGAGAGTGAAAAAGCTGGCTTAAAACTCAACATTCAGAAAATGAAGATCATGGCATCTGGTCCCATCACTTCATGGAAATAAATGAGGAAACAGTGGAAACAGTATCAGACTTTATTATTTGGGCTCCAAAACCACTGCAGATGGTGACTGCAGCCATGAAATTAAAAGACAATTGGAAGAAAAGTTATGACTAACCTAGATAGCACATTAAAAAGCAGAGATGTTACTTGACCAACAAAGATCTCTCTAGTCAAAGCCATAGTTTTTCCAGGAGTCATGTATGAATGTGAGAGTTGGACTGTAAAGAAGGCTGAGAGCCAAAGAATTGATGCTTTTGAACTGTGGTGTTGGAGAAGACTCTTGAGAGTGCCTTGGTCTGCAAGGAAGTCCAACCAGTCCATCCTAAAGGAGATCAGTCCTGGGTATTCATTGGAAGGACTGATGTTGAAGCTGAAACTCTAATACTTTTGCCACCTCATGCGAAGAGTTGACTCATTTGAAAAGACTCTGATTGGGAAAGATTGAGGTCAGGAGGAGAAGGGGATGACAGAGGATAAGATGGTTGGATGGCATCATCGACTCAATGGACATGGGTTTGAGTGGCCTCCAGGAGTTGGTGATAGACAGGGAGCTCTGGTGGTTTATGGGGTCGCAAAGAGTCAGACGTGACTGGGCAGCTGAACTGAACTGAACTGAAATGAAGAGATAAAATAAAATCTGAAAACTACACATGATAGGGGAATAAGAGAAAAAAAATGTTCAAAAATGTATTTGAAGAAATCATGGTTGAAAACTTGCCAAACCTAAATAAGAAAACAAATATCCAGGTACCAGAAGCACAGAGGATCCCAAACAAGTTGAATCCAAACAGACTCATACCAAGACAAATCATAATTAAAATTGCAAAAGTTAAAGAGAAGATTTTAAGACAGTAAGACAAAAACAAAATCATTTGTAATAAAGCTATCAGCTGATGACAGAAACTGCACGCCAGAAGGGAGAATCATGATATATTCAAAGTCTTGAAAGGGAAAAATCTGCAACCTTTACCTAAGATTGCTAGAATACTTTACCTAGCAAGATTATGCAGTGGAGAAAAGACAGTCTTTTCAAAAAGTGATGTTGGGAAAGCTGGACAGCTGCATGTAAATCAAAGAAGTTAGAACACTTCCTAACTTCATTTGTACTTCCAGAAACAAAAGTAAACTCAAAATGGTTTAAAGGTCAAACTTAAGACATGACACAATGGAAATCCTAGCAGAATACACAGGCGAGATATCATGGAGATAAATCATGGCAATATTTTCTTAGATTAGTCTCCCCAGGCAAAAGAAATGAAAGCAAGAACAAGTAAATGGCACCTAGTCAAATTTATAAGTTTTCACACAGCAAAGGAAACTTAACCAAACAGAAAGACACCGATGGAATGGGAGAAAGTATTTGTAAATGATGTGACCAACAGGAGTTAATACCTTATATATAAACAGCTCATACAACTTGATATCAAATAAACAATCCAGTCAAAAAAGGGCAGAAGACCTAACCGGATATTTTTCCAAAGACGTCCTAGATGGTCAACAGACACATGAAAAGATGCTTAATATCACTACTTAATAGAGAAATGCAAATCAAAACCACAATAAGGTATCACTTCACATGGGTTAGTCCAGTTCAGTTCCGTTCAGTTGCTCAGTCATGTCAAACTCTTGGGGACCCCATGGACTACAGCACACCAGGTCTCCCTGTCCATCACCAACTCTGGAGTTTACTCAAACTCATGTCCATCCAATCATCTCATCCTTTGTTATCCCCTTTCCATCTGGCCTTCAATCTTTCCCAGCATCAGGGTCTTTTCAAATGAGTTAGCTCTTTCACATCAGGTGGCCACTAGATGCTTAATATCACTACTTAATAGAGAAATGCAAATCAAAACCACAATAAGGTATCACTTCACATGGGTTAGTCCAGTTCAGTTCCGTTCAGTTGCTCAGTCATGTCAAACTCTTGGGGACCCCATGGACTACAGCACACCAGGTCTCCCTGTCCATCACCAACTCTGGAGTTTACTCAAACTCATGTCCATCCAATCATCTCATCCTTTGTTATCCCCTTTCCATCTGGCCTTCAATCTTTCCCAGCATCAGGGTCTTTTCAAATGAGTTAGCTCTTTCACATCAGGTGGCCACAGTATTGGAGTTTCAGCTTTAGCATCAGTCCTTCCAATAAATATTCAGGACTGATTTTCTTCAGGATGGACTGGTTGGATCTCCTTGCTATTCAAGGTACTCCCAAGAGTCTTCTCCAACACCACAGTTCAAAAGCATCAGTTCTTCGGCACTTAGCTTTCTTTTTTATCCACCTCTCACATCCATAATGACTACTGGAAAACCCACATGTCAGAATGTCTATACTGAAAAGCTGACAAATAATAAATGCTCAGAGCTGTAGAGTAAAGGGAACTCTGCTATACTGTTAGTGGAAATGGAAATTGCTGCAGCCACTATGGGAAATAGTATGGAGGTCCTTTTAAAATCTAAAAATAGGGTTACCATATGATTCAACATCATTCCCATGCCTTGTTATTTATCTGGAAAAATGAAGACCCTAATTTGAAAGTATACCTGCACCCCCAACATTCACAGCAACACTGTTTACAATAGCGAAACATGAAAACAACTCAAATGTCCATTAGCCAATGATTAGCTTAATAAAATGTGACATACATCATCTGCTAGTGGGCATTTGAGTTTTTCCCTTGTTTTGACTACTCTAAATAGTGCTGCTATGAATGTTGGGGTGCATGGATTTTTGAGAATTAGGGTCTTTGTTTTTACAGATGAATAACCAGGAGTGAATGCTGGATTGTATGATAACTGAATTTTTAGATTTTTAAAGGACCTCCATACTGTTTTCCATAGTGACTGAATATACAGTTAGATAAATGAATCACTTTGCTCTATACCTGAAGCACGATATTGCAGTCAACTATAAATCAATAAAAACATCAAATAGACATTAAGCCTTATTTATTTTTCTTTATTTTCCTTTAAGAGCATGAGATAAAGTTAATAAGCACATAATCTCATACCTTGACATAAAGAGAAAGGTTTAGATAAGCCGTATGAGTTCCAGAAGTTTTAGAAAACAGGACTTTGGAGGTCATACAGAATTTATCTCTTTTCATCTTAACACAAGCAATTTTCTTTCATTAATCTATCAACTGTGAGGAAAAATAAAGTTCTAACCTTTACAGTCAGCTCCCCAACCAATTTGTAAGGCAATTTTGAGGTAGGTTTGTGTTCATTGCTTTTCAGGGTCTTACTAATTAAACTGTTTACCAGATAACTGCTTTGAAGACTATATCAGTTTAAAGTATAATATTGGTATTAAAAACCTTAACATTTCCACTTGGAAATAGGAAGACCAGAAAATCTGTTTGAAAATCCACAGGAATAGCGATCAAGACCTGAAATAACTTTGGAATGGACAAGTGGAAAGGAACATCATTCTAAGGTTATCTACACCAATCCAAAGATAGTTAGAAAAGATTTTGATGCTGACAGTTTTTCAACAAAGTAATTTTGATGATGTCTATAATAAACAGATTCATCTGGTAATTGGAGGCAAAATGAACCTCATTATGGAAATAAATCTGCATTATTTTTGGTGCAATTGGATTGGGAAAACTTTGTAACAGTATGTTGCTGTTCACAAAAGCAAAACAACTCAATTCATCCACTTGCAGAAGAAAATATTTTCTGTCCAGAAGGGGTAAGAGGTTTAGCTAAGCTCCATAAATATTCCTGCCTGCATGTGAAGCTTGAAGCTTTAGTGTGAATGTGTGTGGTCCCACATGCACAGATGTCTGTGAACAAAGGAAAGAACCAGAGTCTAGCATTACTGAAGTTTCAGTCACTTCAGCTGAGTAGTTCAGTTGTGTCTGACTCTTGGCGACCCCATGGACTGCAACACACCAGGCTTCCTTGTCTATCACCAGTTCCTGGAGTTTGCTCAAATTCATGTCCATCCAGTTTGGTGATGCCATCCAATCATGTTTCAGTAGGGTGGAAAAATTCTAAAGTGTATTTGAGAATTAGTGAGGAACTATCTATTTCTCTGTATATTACTCATAAAGTACAACTGATTAAAGCATTTGATGCTTAACAAGTTATTCTTAGAACTGTGAGTTTTGAATTAGAGCATTAAAATCAAGGACAGTGCAAATATGGGACATACTCATAAGACTGAAATGTCAACACATAGGTACATATGGTAAACACATCAGAGTCCCTATTCATAAACTCAAAATAGGGTTCTATGATTCTTAAAAGACAAAGGAAAACACATTTTATTGCATTTTCTAGTCTTTCCTGACTTCCAGGTGGAAATGTTAAAGTTTTGGATATAAATATTATACATTAAACTGATATAGTCTTCAAAGCACATTGGGTTTATAATACTGATTAATGTAATTAACTGGAGAATGAGAAACTGTCCCAAAGATATATAGAAACTGTCCCCCAAATTCTTCAGTCATCACTATCAATCTTGAAAATTCTCACAGCCCTATAGCAAAGCTAGGTGAAAACTTAAGAAGTATTATTTGTATCAACGAAATCAAAACCAATCTGAAAGAATATGGACATTGTTTAAAGCCTGAGTGCACTGGACAAACTAAAATCAGTCAAGAGGAGCAAAACTCCATGGCTCCATTCAGAAAAGATAATATAGGTAAATCAAGTAGTCTTTATATCTGGAATAGATAGTATAAGCCACTAGGATCTCCCCACTCAAAGCATCGAGATTCTCCTGATTGAGCCACAAGACACTGCTGTGTTGGCCCAAATCAGAAGTAAATGGGAAACCAAACTGACTGGTGCTGAGACACTCCCTCCTTTCAAAGCCCTGACTCCTGCTTCTAGTCCACCTTAGCCTCAGATAGTCTACAAAGAGTAATGATCAGTGATGCAGCTGCAGCTCCTTGTCTCTTAGGGGAATTCAAAGGCCTTAATCTCCTTATTCTGAGTACAGTGAGGAATTCTAGGAAAGGGAGGGACTCAAACTGTGCGGTTCCATTGATAACAGACACCGAGTCACCGCTGAGCCTGCTCTTGTGTCTGACACTTTGCGATCCCCAGGACTCTGGCCCATTTGCCCCTTTGTCCATGGGATTTCTCAGGTAAGAATACTGGGGTGGGTTTCCATTTCCTCCTATAGGGGATCTTCCTAACACAGGGATCAAACCGGGGTCTTCTGCATCTCCTGCACTGGCAGGAAGGTTCTTTACCACTGAGCCACCTAGGGGGGAACTAAAATTTAACTGGTGGATTTGAGATAGGAGTCACAGCAGGGAAGAGAAACTGAATCCATCTTGTGTGTGAAAGTGAAAGTCACTCACTCGTGTCCATCTCTTTGTGATCCCATGGACTGTACAGTCCATGGACTTCTACAGGCCAGAATAATGGAGTGGGTAGCCTTTCTCTTCTTCAGGGGATCTTCCCAATCCACAGATCGAACCCAGGTCTCCTGCATTGCAGTTGGATTCTTCATCAGCTGATCCACAAGGGAAGCTCAAGAATACTGGAGTGGGTAGCCTATCCCTTTTACAGCAGGTCTTCACAATCCAGGAATTAAACTAGGGTCTCCTCCATTGCAGGCAGATTCTTTACCAACTGAGCTATCCAGGAAGACCATCTTGTGCATAAAGTGACATTGCTCAGTTCTGTCCAACTCTTTGCCACCCCATGGACTGTAGCCCACCAATCTCCTCCATCCATGGGATTTTCCAGGCAAGAGTACTGGAGTGGGTTGCCATTTCCTTCTCCAGGGAATCTTCCTGATGCAGGGATCAAACCCAGGTCTCCAACATTATAAACAGATGCTTTCTGTTTGAGCCACCAGGGAAATCATGTGTGGGGAACTTTAGTAAGAATCATGCACTATTGTGACTTTTGCTGAATTTTTAATTGTGATCAATGTTTTACATGCTTGTAATAAGAATGTTCATAAAGGTCAGAGGGGATCCTCCTGATTGGAAATAATTTAATGTGAAGAAGTTAGTGGGATATGTAAATCACTTCCAAACCACCTTCCTGTCTCTTCTCTGATGGCTCAACAAAAGTAACATAGAATTCCAGGGAGAGAAGGGGAAAACACAGCCTTGATTAGTACTTAATATCAGCAAAAATAACCAGAGGTGAAATACTTCAACACAACCATCATGATGCCAGTGAAAAATGCTCATGGGACCTGAAGACTTAAAATAGGTTACTGTCAACTGAATTTAGTTGTTTTGCTCACAGAACCAACTATTCCAGAAACTGTGACTATAACACCCAGGCTAATGGCACTGGGTATGCAGTCTTAGACACTGTGAACAACATTTTTATGTCCTACCAGTATCTGAGGACCAAGGCCAATTTCCATTCATGTGGCAAGTCCTCTAATAAAGGACTGCAGCAGTTTCCAAGGGGTAAGGATTACTGTATGGTCTTCACACCAGAAAGCAAGAGTTAAGGCATGTTTAAGTGAAGGTTAAAAGACATACTAGCATTAAACTGAGAATTTTTCATAGAAAGGCTGTAAGGAATGGAGATGGAAATAACTTTCTCACTATGCTACTACTCCTATCTAATGCTGCTGCCATGTAACAGCTAAAATCATCTTGAGAACTTCCTCATCCAATATCCCCATAATTTGAGAAACAATAGTGCAACTGAGTGACTTCACTTTCACGTTTCACTTTCATGCACTGGAGAGGGAAATGGCAATCCACTCCAGTATTCTTGCCTGTCGAACCCCTGGGACAGAGGAGCTTGTCGGTCTATGGGGTCGCACAGAGTCAGACACGACTGTGGCAACTGAGCAGCAGCAGCAGTGTCAATACAAAACTTGGAAGACCTAGATCTCTGCTCAATTCCATCATTTACTAGGTGTGTGTGACTTTGAGGGAAAATGTTCCTCTGTTTTGTCTCATTTTTTTTTTACCATTTATAAAATGAACTCTTATAGGCCCTTCATACTTGACAATAATGAAACTTTCTGCTGTTGAATTTAAGTCACACTTAGCCTTCAGAAATTTCCGTTTCAGAGAAGACTTTGTTTCTTCTTGTGTAGCTTACTTTGCTTCTTTTGTTTAGAATAGAGGAGAGAGAGAGAAAGAGAGAGAGACAAAGGGAGGTCTTAAGAGAGAAAGGCAGAAGTCACCAACAAACAGCAGCTCAGCAGGGCAGGGATGAGCAGAACACAGATACCAGCAAAGTACAGGTTCCATAATCAGCAAAGGAGGGTTTGAATCCTGGATTTCTACACACAGATTTACATGGGCTTATGCAACCTACTTAATTTTCAAGACATCTGTTTTCTCATTCAAGCTGCTGAGAGGCTCATACTTAGTGTACAAGATTGCTGTAAAGATTAAATGTGCAGCAATGTAACTAGGTTGAGGAAGACATGTCTGGTTCTCGTAGGGGACATACACATTTGAATGACGGAAATAACGAATGTTGACCATTTTCATCCTGCCAGCCTCAGGATAACTTGGTTATCCCACCTCATCTCTTGAAAATATCAGACTTAGAGTGAGTACTAAAGAAGACAATTCTCTTACTAATATTAACATATTCAATAATAGAAATATTGGAGTGATGTCAACTATTAAGACGGAATAGAAGAATAAAGCCTAGAATATGATGTTTTCTGTGTGATAAAGTAACTGTTGAAAGAAAAATGACTTTTAAATTTATATTAAAAGTAAGAGGATAACAGGAAAGAAATGGCTGTTGCTTCAGTTCAGTTGCTCAGTCGTGTCCGACTCTTTACAAACCCCATGAATCGCAGCACGCCAGGCCTCCCTGTCCATCACCAACAACTGGAGTTCACTCAGACTCACCTCCATCGAGTCAGTGATGCCATCCAGCCATCTCATCCTCTGTCGTCCCCTTCTCCTCCTGCCCCCAATCCCTCTCAGCATCAGAGTCTTTTCCAATGCGTCAACTCTTCTCATGAGGTGGCCAAAGTACTGGGGTTTCCGCTTTAGCATCATTCCTTCCAAAGAAATTCCAGGCTTGATCTCCTTCAGAATGGACTGTTTGGATCTCCTTGCAGTCCAAGGGACTCTCAAGAGTCTTCTCCAACACCACAGTTCAAAAGCATCAATTCTTTGGCACTCAGCCTTCACAGTCCAACTCTCACATCCATACATGACCACAGGAAAAACCATAGCCTTGACTAGATGGCTGTTGCTTAAGTATGTTATAATGCTATTACATGATATAAATTGGGACAATGCAATTCAATTCATATTGTGCTAGTTATTTATAAGAATGATTATAGTTATAAGTTATATAGTTAATATTAGAAAGAGAAGGTTGATGTTCAAGGTAGCTGAAATTTTAAAAGGAGATACTGCACTTCTCCATGTGGCCATGTTTTATATACACTGTGTAAAGCCTTATAATAAACTATTTAAATCATGCGTTTCTTTTGCAATTTAAATTGGATAAAGTTCTGATAGTCATGTCAGTAACAAAATAAGAGACTCTAAAGTTTCCAAGAATCCCAGAAACCACAAGTGATTTCTCTCCAAATACTAAGATAAATCTAATATTTACTTCATGAGATTCTGGTGACATTGAATGATATAATACATGTCAGGTATTGGTAATAGCACTGACACAGTAAGAACTTACTTGGTGTTATTTATTGATATGCTTGATATGACTTATAAATCCTTATCTATAATTCTGAGAAGTAATGAATAGATGAGGTATTTCATGTCAGAATGTGAGTTACCATGACAATTTTTTAAATTTATTTTTTTATTGAGGATAATTGCTTTACAGAATTTTGTTTTCTGTCAAACCTCAACATGAATCAGCCATAGGGATACATACATCCCCTCTCTCTTGAACCTCCCTCCCATCTCCTCCCCACCCCATCCCTCTAGGTTGATACAGAGCCTCTGTTTGAGTCCTCTGAGTCACACAGCAAATTCCCATTGACTATCTATTTTGCATATGGTAATGTAAGTTTCCATGTCACTCTCTCCACACATCGCACCCTCTTCTCCCCCCATCTCCCATGTCCATAAGTCTGCTCTCTATGTCTGTTTCTCCATTGCTGCCTTGCAAATAAATTCAACACCATCTTTCTAGATTCCATATATATACATTAGTATACAATATTTCTTTTTCTAGTTCTGATTTATTTTTTCCTGTATAACAGTGTCTACGTTCATCTACCTCTTTCAGTTCAGTTCAGTTCAGTCGCTCAGTCCTGTTCGACTCTTTGTGACCCCACGAATCCCAGCATGCCAGGCCTCCCTGTCCATCACGAACTCCTGGAATTCACTCAGACTCACATCCATTGAGTCGATGATGCCATCAGGCCATCTCATCCTCCGTTGTCCCCTTCTCCTCCTGCTCCCAATTCCTTCCAGCATCAGAGTCTTTTCCAATGAGTCAACTCTTTGCATGAGGTGGCCAAAGTACTGAGTTTCAGCTTTAGCATCATTCCTTTCAAAGA